>BJCO01636728.1:0-13634 GCA_018326465.1 Flaveria floridana
TTACATGCTTTATCTGATATACTTTTTACCTAAAGCTGAACCACTTTCCGCTGCCACTCTGATAAGTCACTAACCTTTCATGAGTTGGTGAAAAGGTCCAGGCTTTTGGTAAACTGTACATTGAGGTCTTGAGTCTGTAATTTTCCACTTTATGTACTTTATCATTTTTGTAATATATTAGGATGTGAGCTATGGCATGTCATAGTCACTAGTTAAAAGGCAATCTGCCTTTTGACTCTACATGGATTTTGTTGTCTAGTTCATGTATCCAGCTGGCCTTCAAAGTATGGCCGGTTGTAGGTAGTAGTATAAGCATTTTCTGATCCTTGTAACTTTGCAAGTTTGGGTAGAACTTTGTAAACCATTTTGTAAGAAACTAGAAGATCAATATACATCAACCTTGAAAACCAACTGCTTGTGTGTTGTTCTAGTTTCTGTCTCATTTACATCTTGTGTTTCTTAGTTCTCTAAACTCAGTTTACCAGTTCCCCATTTGAATTGTTAAGTGTTGTCATACACTCTCCACTTTGTGTTGTTGTGTTGTACAAGTGCATAAACCCTTCACCCGGTCCTGCAAACGCACAAACAAAATCAAAACTACGAGAGAATATAATAACAAAGATGACCACGTGAGATTTAACGTGATTCAGTAGATGTGACCTGCGTCCACGGGCTGCAACCAGGATATTCTTTCATTGCTTTCTGCCTTACTCGTGAGAAATTACAAGTACAATGATACAATATAAATACAGAAAATTATGGTTTGCAACTTAATCCCAAAGAAAACATTAATGGGCCAAAAATAAATAAAAATGGGTCAGGTCTTTAATTTAATTAATCTGCCACTGAATTGTCATTTAACCCGAGCACAAATCAAGACTCCACAAACCCAATAATCTCCCACTTGGAGGCTTGATCATCTTCAAACTGCCTTCCGATGTGAACACTTGTACCTCTTGTAATCTTTCTCGTCTTCCTGGTTGCAGCGGCCTTTTTATCAGTTAACCTGAAGGCCCGTTGAAGATCCCTCGAGCTTCAACACATCAATCATGGTTGTATCTACCCCTAAACTGTTCTCCATCCCTACCGGCTCCCACTGAAACGAACTGCAGATCCTGAAACACCTTAAGAATAAACACTCTTCATATTTAGCATTTAATCCTCTAGAGAGATTTTATCTGATGAAATATTATTTCTTTTAACCCATTGTCATCTAGGAACTGTAACTAAAGCACAGCATGTGCTCCCACTGCCATAAAATCCTTTAACCGGTTTTCCTGAACTCTTCCTTACATATTCACTCTGAATCTTTCTTGTGACTCTAGGTTCTTACTTGCAAAGCAAACCTTCTTCTGCCCACGAGATTCTATAAACTAGACTTTAGTCTTTTTCTGAACTGCAACATCACTTCCTTTAGATGGTAAACTAACCATATACAATGAACTCATTTTCTTTCCACAAGCAATAAGAAGATTCCCTTTAACAACTTTCCACTGCTTATTCTCAAACTTAACCCCATGTCCTTGTTCATCCAACTGATTGACAGAAATCAATTATTTCTTCAAATCAGGAATTACCTTGACATCTTTTAAAGTCCATGAACCAGCTGAAGTAACTAAATCCATGTCGCTCAAGCCATAACATCAAGAACATCATTGTTCGCCAGTCTTACCTTACCAAAATCACCTTTTTTAAGATTCTGCAATGCTTCGCTGTTATGGGTAGCATGAAACGAAGCTCTAGAATCCATGACCCAGGAATTCACGCTGCTCCCCATGATACAGATTAAAGCATCATCATCTGAGTAGTCTGTTGCAGTGTTAACTTCTTTTTTATTATTCAAACACTGACTCTTAAGTGTCCTACCTGTTTATAATTCCAATAAGTCATATCATTTCGAGCCCTAGACTGATTCATTTTCTTGTTCTTGCTCTCACTACCTATGTTATTCTTTCTTTCTCTACCAACATCTAGTAACTCACTTGATGATTCACCTTAATTCTTTAAGCTAATGTCTTCGCCCATAATAATATCCCGAATCCCTTTTAAAGTGAACATGCTCGTGGAACTAGTAATCGATGTAACAATACTAGCCCAGCTATCAGACAATGATGATAACAGTGGTAGAGCCTGAACCTCATCCTCGAATTTGATGCCAACTGACCCAAGTCTTGACAAAATAGAGTTCAAGTTGTTGATGTGCATTAAAACTGAATTTCCCTCTTTCATCTTTGTATTAACTAGCTCTCGAATCAATAAAACTTTATTTGTTACCGAAGGCTTCTCGTACATATCAGATTACGCGTCCATGATACCTTTCATTGTAGTTTCCTTCAGAATGTTAAACGTAACATCCTTTGTCAGTGACAACCTAATAACCGCCTTAGCTTTTTTATCTAAAGTTTCCCACTCGGTTGTTTTCAACTTTTGTGGTTTATCACCTAAAACAATATCCAAGTCTTTCTGAACAAGCAAATCCTCTATCTGCATTTTCCACCAACCAAAGTCATTTCCATTAAACTTTTCAATTTGTAGTTTTCCTCTCTCAACCATTATCTCAAACTACAATCTGTTTACTAATCGAGTCAAGACTAAAAGTAATGTCAAACACGACTATGGCCAGGCAGCTAGCTGCCTAAACTTGAGTGTTGTTCTATTGAACACTACCATTTTTCCACAGTCTTAAAAAATAGTAAACAAACGAGTTCAACAATGCGCTTGAATTCCCGACTTTGGATCTTAGTAATGATATCAAGAATACTTGGATAACCCAAAATAACCAATCCCACTGATCTTGGCTATCTTCTAATCGATCTGAAAAACTGTAGCGATATGCGGCTTACAAAATAAAAGCGCAACAACTTGTTGTCTCTTTTTTTTCTTTTTCGGCGACAAAAAAAACACAGAATCAGGATTGCTCTATATATATTTTCTATTTTATTTTTCTCTGTATCGATGCAAATATAAGAAAACTAAAGCCCCACAAAAGAAAAGAAAAAAAACATCAACAATATTGCTTCTGCTCCATTGTTTGATGCCAATTACTCAAAACAAAGAATTTTTTTTTCTTTCTTCTTTCTTGATTTGCGCGAACAACAACATCCACCAAAAGAAACCAAAAATTAATTTTTTTTTCTTCCATTATACTTCTTGATCAATAAATGGGTTGATGAAGGCGATCAGCCGACGACGAGTTTGCTTACGGCTAACCCTAGATCGTAACTCTCTCGTATTGTATTTCTTCCGTGTGTAATGAGCCGTAGCTCTGATACCACTTGTTAGGGATTCGGGTGTAGATCAACACACAAACACAAATCAAAAGTACGAGAGAAAATAATAATAAAGATGAACACATGAGATTTAACGTGTTTGGTCGATGTGACCTACGTCCACGGGATGCAATCATGATATTCTTTTATTGCTTTATGCCTCACTCGTGATCCGTACAAGTACAATGATGCAATATAAATAGAAAAAATTATGGTTTGCAACTTAATCCCCAAAAAACCTTAATAGGCTAAAATTAAATAAAAGTGGACCAGATCTTTAATTTGATATGGATTTCAAAAGCTCAAGATTGATTAACAATGAATGAGCTGAGTAAAACTCAGAGAATCCATGAAGAAGAAGAGATTCTTGAAAGTTAGTTACAAAGAAACTAGAAGAATGGGAAAATTTGTGAATATTCTCAAAAACTGATTTTTACAATTTATTACATCTATTTATACTAAATTGACTATTCTACTAATACAACTTTATTGACTTTTATTGACCCGCTAATTGACTAATTCATTAACCAGCTAGTACATATCAATACTCCCCTTTTAAGAGGATACTTGTCCCTAAGGATCGAATTTAGGAAACCACTGATTCATCAATGTTGGTGATTCCCAAGTAGCCTCCTCTGGTGGTTGATTCTTCCATTTAACTAACCATTAAACTTGCACATGATTGTGTTTCTTGAAAACTCTAGTATTGATCACTCCTTCAGGTTCTTTAGACAACATTTTCCATAGCTGAAGAAGATGAATGAGGAGGAACAGGCCCATGATATTTCTTAAGTAAAGACACATGAATTGTAGGATGTATAGTAGATCCTACAGGTAACTGCAAAGTATAAGCCACTTGTCCAACCTTTGCTATGATCGGATATGGTTGAAAACTTATGATTAGATCGTTTCTGAACTGATTGTTGTCTATAAGGTTGAAGCTTCAAATATACCTAATCTCCAATGCTAAAGCTTCTCTCAGATCTATGTGCATTGGCTGCTAGCTTCATTCCATTTTGGGCCTGTTTCAAATTAGCTTTCAAGATGTTGATAATCTCTTTACGAACCACCAAACTTCTATCCACAACTTCATTGTTGCTTTCACCTGGCAGATAAAGCAAATATAGAGGAGGTGGTTGTCCATATATGACCTCAAATATTGAACACTTAATAGCAGAATGATAGTTGGTATTATACCAAAGTTCTGCCAATGGTATCCATTTAACCCAATCTTGTGGTCGGTCAAAGCATAAACATCTCAAATATCCTTCCAAACAATGGTTTAAAACTTATGTTTGCCTATCTGTTAGGGGGTGAAAGGAACTGGAGAGCTTATGATCTATACCCTGAAGGCTTAATAATTCTCTCCAAAAATGACTAATGAATATCTTGTCACGGTCCGAAATAATAGAATTTGGATGACCATGTAAACGATAAATTTGATCCAAGAATAGCTGGGCAACTTCTACTGCAGTGAAGGGGTGCTTGAGAGATAAGAAATGTGCTCCTTTACTCAGCCTGCCTATCACCAACAAAATAAAATCTTTACCATAAGATAGTGGTAATCCTTCTATGAAGTCCATAGAAATATCTTCCCATACACCAGAAGGTATTGGAAGAGATTACAACAAGCCTGGACAAGCTGCAGTATTAGCCTTACATTGCTAACATACAATGCACTGTTTAACACATGTAGCAACTTCTTTTCTCATTTTTGGCTAATAGAACAATCTAGCAATACGATTTATAGTAGCATCTACCCCTGAATGACCTCCTCGAGCTGAATCATGTAACCACTTAAAAATTTTAAGTTTAAGAGATGGAATGTTACCTACTACCAATTTCCCTCTCCTCCTCAATTCTTCCATATGCCAAGATTATTGTGGATGAGAAGATGCATATCTTATTAATTCAAAAATCATTTGTTGAAGTATAAGATCAGTCACCCACCCTGCCTTGATATTAGCCCATAAATCAGTATGAACAGATGAGGCAGCCAACTGTAAAAGCTCCCCATGAGTTGCTCACCTTATTTTCCACCGCTTTCTTATAACAAATCTCAAAAGAGAACTCCATTAGTTTCGATAACTATTTTTGTTGTAAAGGAATAGATATTTTACTATCCAATAGGTATTTAAGACTCTGCTGGTCAGTCTTAATTACAGAAGAATTGTTGATCAAGTATTGTTGCCATTTCTAGACTACAAAAATGATTGCCAGTAATAAGAAATTGGATGGCCTTGTTGCATCAGAACAACTCCAATTCCAAAACCAGAAGCATCTGTTTCTATCACAAATGGTTCATTAAAGTTGGGTAAAGCAAATACCGGAGGTTTGAACATAGCCTGTTTGAGAGTTTGAAAAGCTGCATCAGCATTAGAAGACCAATAGAATGCATCTTTCTTAAGTAGTTGAGTTAAGGGCCTGGCAATGTTTTCCATAATCTTGCACAAACTTCTGTAGTAGCCCGTAAGTCCCAAAACCCCCCCTAAGAGCTTTAATCGAAGTAGGAATTGGCCAATCTTAAATAGCTTGGATCAGTCGGATCAGTAGCCACCCCCTTAGAAGATATAATATGACCCAATTATTCTAATTCGGATGCCCCAAAAACACATTTACTTTCCTTGGCAACTAATTGGTTGCCCCAGCACCTCCAAAACCAACCTCAAATGAAACATATGCAACTTCCATGAAGCTTTATATACAAGTATATCATCAAAGAAAACAAGAACAAATTTCCTCAAATACGTGTGAAATACATGATTCATTCAGCCTTGGAAAGTAGAGGGAGCATTAGTTAAGCCAGGCATAACTAAAAATTCAAAATGACCGTAATGAGTCTTGAAGGCAGTCTTATTAACATCAACAGGATCCATTCGAATTTGGTAGTACCTTGACTTCAAATCCAAATTTTAGAAAAAAACTGAGTACCATAAAGTTCATCCATTAACTCCTCAATCATAGGAATTGGAAATCTATCCGGTATAATTGCCTGATTAAGTTTTCTATAATCCACACACATTCTCCATCCTCCATATTTCTTTTTAACCAACACAACCAGAGAAGCAAATGAACTATTGCTATATCGAATTATTCCCTTATCTAATAACGCATTGGTCATCTTCTCAATAATATCTTTTTAAAGAGTAGGATATCGATAAGGTCTGGAGTTAATACCTTCTGTTCCCTTCTTGAGAGAATCCGATAATCAAATGAATCTCTCAAAGGAGGAAGCGAGTTAAGATCATGAAATACATCTGCAAATTCATGCAATACCAGCTACAAATCTTTTCTTAAAAAAGTGTTCTCATCCTTTTATAGCACCATAAAAGTGGAAGTAGGTTGCCTTTCAATAGCATATACATGCAACATAGATAATTCTCCCCTCTGCATAGTCAACTTCTTAAGACTTTCCTTGTTAAGAGTTGACAACTTCTTGGATTGTTGTCCCCTCAAAACCATATTTTGACCCTGATATTTGAATTTGACTGTTCTATCTTTATAATTTCATTTTAATAGCTCCTAAATCTGTAAGCCACTGAACACCCAACACCACATCACAGCCCCCCAAAGGCATAACGTACATATCTGCCTCAAAAATTATACCCTGCATCTTCCAAGCAAACTTCTCAACCATCTTATCACAAACAATTGTTCCTCCATTAGCTACTTTAACTAACATTGCAGGCCTTTCTACCAACTTACAACCCAATTGTTTTACTTTAATTAAATCCAAAAAACTATGAGAACCACCCGTATCCATCAACATTTGTAAACTCATTTTCCAAAATGGCCAGTGACCCTTATTGATTGGTACCGACCATCTCCATCCAATGCATTCACTGAAATTTGCGCAAACTCTATCTCATTCAAAGTTGGTTCTTCTTCAACAACATCTTCTAACATTTCAACTTCAATATGGAACACTTGAGGTCTTTTTCAAATATGCCCTGGAAGATACTTTTCATCACAATTAAAAATAACCCTTTACCTCTTTTTTCATCAAATTCACCTTGAGTTAAGGTTCGTCTGTTTATAGTTATCTTCTTAACTTTATTCCCTACCGGTTTAGCTACTGGAGCTAGTGCCTTAGAATTAACCGGTGCTACCAACCAGGGAGCCCTAGTAGAAAACTTTATTTTCTTAACCAGGGAGCCTTAGTAGAAAACTTTATTTTCTTAGCCTTAATTGTAGCTTCTTGAAGCTTAGCTAAACAAAAGGCCTGTTGTATCGTCTTCGGGTTAAACATTCTTACTTGTAACTGAATTTCTTCTTCTAAACCAGCTATGAAACAACTTAAAGCATACTCAACCGACAATGTTAACCTACTGATTATAGCATCAAAGGAATCATAGTACTCTTGCACAGCTGACGTTTGTTTTAAATTCTTTAATTCTGTAATCGGATCATAAACAATTTTCTAAATCGAGTGTGCAATTCAGTTACCAATTCTTGCCAAGACAGCGATTTATTACCTCTCTTTAAGGTATAAGATTGGAACCATTGTGAAGCTTTTTCTTCGAAATGAATTGCTACCAATCGAACCTTAGTCTCATCGGATATCGTATCCAATTGGAAGAATCATTCCACTTTGAACAACCAGGAGTTCAAATCATCTCCACGAAACTTCGAAAACTCAATCCAAGTCTTGCCATTGAATTAAAACCAGCATCACCATTTCCTCCCAAATTCATTTCAGATCTACTACCAGACGATTGATTTTGTTGATTTGCCATTTTCACAACTTGAATTGCGAGACCGGTTACAATATTCCTCAACTCTGCCAATGTCTTCGAATTTTCAACGATCTGTTCATTCATCTGTGATTGTTGACCACTTTCAGACTTCGAACCCTTGCTCGCTTCATCACCTTTGGAATTCGTCAAAGCTTGCCTTCTCGTCATCTTAACCGCTTCGATCAACGAAAGAAACTCTAAGGAAGGATAGCTCTGATACCACTGATGTGGATTTCAAAAGCTCAAGAATTGATTAACAATGAATGAGCTGAGCAAAATTCAGAGAATCCATGAAGAAGAAGAGATTCCATGAAGACGAAGAGATTCTCGAAAGTTAGTTACAGAGAAACTAGAAGAGCGGGAAAGTTTGTTAATATTCTCAAAAACTGATTTTTACAATTCATTACACCTATTTATACTCAATTGACTATTCTACTAATACAACTTTATTGACTTTTATTGACCCGCTAATTGACTAATTTATTAACCAGCTAGTACATATCATAATTTAATTAATATGTCACTGAGTTGCCTTTTAGCATGAGCCCAAATCAAAACTCAACAAACCCAACACTTAGAAGTCAAAATTATAAATGGTATTTAAATGAAGTATGATTTATTTTTAACATTTACAGAATATAAACCTTTACAATCAACTTAAAATTTTGGGTTTTTCTAGTACGTTTGATAAAAATGATAGAAACACCCGTGACTAATTGTCTTCACGGTGAAAGTGTGTGGTGCACATTATGGAGCGTCACTCCTTAAAGCGTGTTGCAGTAGAAGGGACATGGGTCATAGTGTTCAGTTTCAAAGGGTTGTGACCGCTGCATTGGTTCAAATCATTGGTCACAATATGTCTAGATTAATATTATGGTTCAACAGGTTGTGTGACTATTAACAAATCATCACCATTTGCTTGCATATACAATGACCACTGCTACAGAGATAAGCAAGAAATATCTAGTTATTATGAAAAAAAACTTCCACGACTAGTTTGCATACCATCGTTGATAACTCTACTAATATCATTGACTAGCAACAAGGTGTCATTAAAACATGTGTTGACAAAACATATAATCCTTTGGCAACATAATGACATAGCGCATGGTCATGATGAGTTTGTTTAACTACATAGAATTCAACAATGTTTTGGATCGTCACTGGCGAGTACCATAATAAAACTTATGGTCTCTGATCTGTTTGCTTGTTGTAACTTTCATGATAAGTCCTTTTACTTGATGTATGGAAAAATTAGAAGCTTTGGTTAGTTTATTGTTAGCAACATTATTTAGCATCACAACATTGTCACTCCACAATGGACCAAAAAGATTTTTAAGTCTTAAAATCAAGATGCAAACACAATGCTGCACCAGAACATCCATGTTTTTCTACCCAAAAAATATGTTTGATCTTACGATCTTCAACTTCTGTATTAACATCTTACAGGCTTCTTGCCAGCAAAATTTGCACCTTCAAGGCTCTTTTTGAAGATGAACATGTGTGGGCTTCTTCAATAGCTCTTCTTGTTGGCAAATGATGGTGAGTCGTTTGCAAAAACGCTAAGAATTGCGATAAATAGGCTGTGGTAACCATTTTAGATTTAAGGTAAGTTTTCCTGATTTAGCTTCCTCAATTTGAAAACTTTCTTTGTATTCCCCTTCTAATATTACTCTTGTTAGAGTTAAAATGCATCTTCCCATGAAATCCTGCAAAAATGCAGCACAATACTAAAGTCAACATTGTGAAAAAGCTATGGGATTGACTGCACGAATTTAAATCACACTAATGATGTGAAACGATGTGCATACCTTCCCAAATGTATCATGGTCCCATACTTCTACGATAAGCATATCATGTAAACCATCCTCAACAACAAAGTCAAAAGTTTGATTCCAAATTGGATTCAGATTTTCATTCACAACCTGCAATTCGGCAAGAATAACGTTTCAAACCAAGTAAAATCCGTTGTAATCCACTGCTTTTTATTTTGAAGAAAAAGAGTAGAGATGGAAGTTTCAGATAACTTTCTTATATCTAATTGGTCAAACACGTAAAATAGGTAAGGTAAAAAGTTTACCAAACTGTATTTATATGCATAAATTCTCCACAAAAAAATAAAATAAAAAACTAGATTGTTACTGAAATATATAGTGATCATATTTGACACTGAAAATTTTTTCTAAGAAAGAGCATAACTTTCATACAAAAAGCGTTTTGGACAACTGTTTTGACCCCTTACCCAGCCCACAAAGTTTTCCACGTCTAGGAAAAGGCTAGAAATCAAGACATGCAATACTGAAAAGAATTTTAATATAAAACACATGTAATATTAGCTAACAACCTTCATAAGTTAGAGATGAAACGTACCCTAGTCTTGTTTCTTGTTCCCGTTTTCTTCATAGTGAGCACAACAAAAGGATCGGCTTTCCCCAGTAAATCTGCAGGCGGTAGATCTTCAGCAGATATTACTGTGACAGATAATACACCTCTTATAATTACTGTTCTTTTTTTGTTTATGACTACATCACCATTTTCACCACCAGAACCATCTTTGAGAACCCTTTCCAGAGATGTCATTGATAAGTTGGAGTCAAACGGGTTGGTGAACCCATTTCCCACACCATACGGGCAATATAATAGCTCAAAGTGCACCTACAAGATAGCAAGCAACCAAATAGGAAAATATTTTCTCGAGGAATAGGTGGAACGTGTTAAACGGTCTGAAAATATGTTCTTAAGGCATACAAATATACAATCTCCTAAATTATCTTGTTAATAATATTGCATTTTGTATTCATAGCTAACACGTTACTGATTTACAAAAGAAAACAAAAAAGTGTTTCGTATCAACCCAACCCAACCCAGCATGTCTTGAAATGCACTAAAAATGACCATTTCAAACATAACCTGTTTTGATAAGTTACCCAATCACTCTACCCACCTATCTTGCCACTGTTAGTCAAGTGTAATATGAATCAGGTGAATTCTAAAGTTCTCACCTTCCCTCTGTCTTTGTTGTCTCTATGGATCTCCAAATCTTTAACCAATTTTAACCACACGTCTTTTACTTTACCAGGGTCGAGTTCACTCAGCTTATACTGAGCACATCCAATGAGTTCTGAAGACTGAAGCCCATCATCATCATATATCTTTACTGTCAAGTTTTGGGAGGATACATCTTCGACTTCAAACTCAAAATGTTCGTTCCAAACTGGATTCAAATCATTGTCCTGAATAGGATGTAATTGACCAGACGAATTCATCTTTGCTCTTTGCGTGATAGACAACCAAAAATCCATGAAAACTAAAGAGAACTTACAATGACTTTACTTGTTTTTGTTCTACTACGCAACGGGCGTATGTATAACTTAGCAAAAGGATCAGACTTCCCAATAAAATCTTTATTGGTCAGACCTTGAGCTTGTACAAGCTTCACCTCCAATGTCCCCATGGGCTTTAATTCAAGATCACTATCAAATCAATATAAGAAAGCTGATGGTATTGATAGGCTCACAAGATTCTCATATTTTGTATTTATCGAAGCCTCGAAGGACATTTATGTTGTATTCCAATTTGTGGCCATACCTATAATCACCGGGGAGAATTGGAATAACTTTTCGAACGGGCCATGTGATTGAATCCTCAACAGCATCATGTATGGTACTCTGCATTACAAGTTGAAAATTTAAAAAGTTATATACATATATATGTATAAACATGAAATATACAAGAAATCAAAACATTTCTATCCCACATTTAATTGAATCAGTGACAAATATAGCAAAAGATATTAATAAAATACGAAAGTGAAACTCACACCTCAAGGGCATCAGCAACACCAGGAATAGCAGATATGTCACCACCAACTACTTTCAGAGTAAAATCCATCTTTTTCTGCAATTTTCAAATAAGAATAGAACTGATTCACTCTTAACTAGGAGTGTAAATGTGCAGATTCGCTCGTAAGCTAATCAAGATCGGATCACAAAAAATTCAAATCTAGATAAGCTTAAACGAACTTGAGCTTAAATAGAGTCTCAGTTAATAGACGAGCTCAAGCCCAAACTTTATATACAAAGCTTCGCTTGGCTGGCGAGTCTAAACAAGCCTATTATTTTATATACATATAACAATGTTCATTCAATAGAGTAAATAGATAACAATGTAATAAATATTATCATATATAGTTATGTTAAAAATAACTAAACAATATATATATTATGTTATATACATACAAAAGATAACTATAATTATATATGTATATAGATAAAATATACTAAAGAGGGCGGACCTTGGAGCAACTGGTAAGGTTGCTGCTTTGTGACCTTGTGGTCATGGGTTCTAGCCGTGGAAACAGCCTCTTGCACAAAATTGTGCAAGGAAAGGTTGCGTACATCAGATCGCTTCGCGATCCGGCCCCTCCCCGGACCCTGCGCAAAGTGGGAGCTTCATGCACCGGGTACGCCCTTTTTATATATAAAATATACTAAATAACTAATAAATAAGAAACTATTATAAAAAATATATTAGTTAGGGTTTATAGTAAGTTTGTTACAATTATAATCATAATTAAAATAAATTACTTGCTTAGTTTCTTTTGTAACTATCCTCATTGTAATCCTATAAATAATTTTAATAATGCATAATACCTTACAGGTTTTCATTATTCTATATAAACGAGCCGACCTTGATCTGAGCTCAAGCTTTAGACATCGGGCTCAAAACCAGCTAAGCTCAGGCTCGACTCTGCCTATTTATGCCCCTTACTTGATTTTTGTCATGTGTTACTAATGGAACCACAATCTCTATTTTTTCTAACATATAATCAGGGAAGACAGGCATCTAACTTCTTGTGTTAGCATAAGTTTGAAACTTTTAACATGTTTTTAACTCTTAAGTCTTGTAGGAACAGATGTGACCAAACATATTTGCTCTAATAAAGTAAGATAACATATTTGCTTAATAAAGTAAGATTTTAAAAAAAAAAGTACCTTCTCTCTCAAAGAAAATGAGACAGCGCCAAAGCAAGGAAATTCATTAACTAGTGGCTTGAAGATCAACCTAAAAACCCCTGTGAATCCAATATCTTTCACCTATGCAAGGAACACAAATTCTCATATTTAAATCTAGTCATTTAGTTACAGATCCTTGGGTAATTGAGTAAATCATCATAATAGAAAACTGAATGTCTAGCTTATATATTAATATTATTCAACTTCAGAAAGTGGTTTCAAAAAGTTTTACTTCATATTAAACATACTCATACTGCACTACCTGCACCGGCAAACCGACACCAAGTCTAGTCTTGACATCAAGTATTATACTCGGGTTCCCGTCCCAGTTTATCTCTAACTCTAAAGTTATCCCATCACTTTCATCTTCAATAACAGAAACTCCTGAAAGATGTTATAGATCTCCAGTCAGTAAATTCTCACAGACCTTTTAAACCAAAAGAACAAAGTAGTCTAACCTGTAAACTGTGGTGCAACTGTGCCTAAAGTGAGCCTCGAGAAAGTCAAGGAAGAGAGTACGATTGGTCTATATTGCTCAAGAATCGGCTCCACATTTGCCTTTATAAGCTCTGAAGCTGCCTACACCAAATACACAATCATATAATCATACCACC
>BJCO01636729.1:0-17964 GCA_018326465.1 Flaveria floridana
ATAATATATATATATATATATATATATATATATATATATATATATATATATATTATAAACTCGAGCCTATGGGTTTTTGGGTTCCTACCTCAAATAAAAGGGTAATAAATTATAAATATCTAGGTTTTTTTTCAATATGTTTTGACATCCATCTTTACATTTATATTATATGTTTGCCTTGTGTTTGTTCCATCTAATTGGTTCCTGGTCTTTGTTCGTTGTGTTTTCTTGTCTTTAATTGGTTACATTCAGAGCCTAAACAAATAGGCTAATTAGATGTTTAATCTCTATGTAGATTAATTAGCCTTCACCTCTTCTTTATAGCTAATGAAGTAATTACCCTTGAACCACTAGCATAGGCCGGTGGGAGTCGTTCGGACTAGGGGAGTGAGGAAAAAACAGGGAAGACATGTGAAGAGTAGTAATTGGAGGCGGAGGTAATGATGGTGGCCTGCGAAGCAATAGTGAGATTCTCTGAATATTCACGGGTTGGGGAAAATCGGGAACTACCCCCCTCCGGGAAATTCCGGAAATCCGGGGAAAATCATTCCCCAATTACCACTCCATGTTTTTTTTTGAACGGCAAATAATTCTATTAATATAAGATAATAAAGGGTCTAGCAAGAAACTAGAACCCCGGAGTACATAGGAAATTAAATAACAATTACAATACTAGAAAGGATCTATAACAATCCACCACTATAACCATCATTACTCCACCTTAGAAATTTTTTTTGAGTACTTTGATCATTTTTCCTTTACTCCTTGTCTTGCTCCATAATGAGACCATCACCTTTATTAGAGAGATGACTTTATTGATAGATGGCAGTTCTCGACCAAACGTTATATCATTCCTATGTTTCCATAAGCACCAAGCCGTCGACATGTACACCGCGTGCAATGCTCTTTTGAAATCCTCGTCACCTCATTGCGTATACGGGCTGTCCATTAACTCCTTAAACGAAAAAGCATACACTGGTTTGACACTAGACCATGATGCTATCTCTTCCCAAACTTGCGCCGCAAACCCGCACCAAATTAACAGGTGTTCCACCGATTCCTCCTCATCGCCACACACTTTGCATATCGCCGATTGAAGCTGGATATTTCTTTTCACCAGCGAATCCTTTGTAGGAATACGATTTTGGACAGCAAGCCAAATGAATACATTGACCTTTTTGGGGACCCATTTGTTCCATTTAAATTTAATGCCTTCATCCGTCCTTGTTTCTTTTTCTAGCCATTGTTTTACAAACATTGAGCAGAATACTTGACCATCACCCTTGCTACATTCATCTGCTATTAGATTAGTCAGATCAACATTCCTTGTTTTGAAATCTTCACCAATTTTAAAAATATTCTTCCACACCCCGGTTTGAGACAATCTAATCGGCATTGGGCTCCAGCTCCTTGAGGTATGATGGATTGACCAAATGACATTCCACCATAAATTATGTTTTTCATTCCTGAACCTCCACCACCACTTAGATAATAATGCCGTATTTGAGAATTTTAAGGGTATTATTCCCAAATCGCCACCCTCCTTTGACAATGTAACCTTCTACCATGCAACCCAATGTATATTTTTCTTGTTTTCCTCCCCACCCATAAGAAATTTTTCCTGATTTTTTCAAGATCGCTTATTACCTTGTCAGGGGCTCTGTATAATGAGAAGAAATACATTGGTAACGCCTCCAGAACGGATTTTATGAGAGTAACCCGACCACACATGGATAAGGATTTGGCTTTCCATAAGGATAGCCTAGATTTAAATGTATCGATCACCTGCTTCCAATTTTTTGCATGATTTATGTTCGCCCCTACTATTAGACCAAGATACCCTTGAACCATTCGATATCACGTATGGTTCGGCCTTATAAAGCTTATAAGGGTTTTGGATTCATTAATGTGTGAATTTTCTTTCGTTTATACTCGCGTACGACTCAAACCGAAGTTTAGTTTAATTATATAAAACTCTCACTATTGGATAATGAAAACACAAAATCAACTTACAACAGGCAGAAGAACCGGAAAAGCACAACGGAAAGATTATATAACATGTTCATTATATATTTGTATTTACATTATCAGTTTTTCTATAGAAATAGACAACCATTCTATATATACATAAATAGGCAAGCTTAGAGCATATATGTAATGCATTGCTCTAGAATTTGGTTATTTAAGCCAAATTTAGACATACATAGCTAGCGTTTTGGTGGCGTGCCTATAGATCGAAACTATGGCTGTTGAAATGGAAGATAGGCTCGTTGCCCTTCCTCCCAAAATTCTTCGATCTGCACTCTTTAGCAACGCTTGTTTGAAGTGCGGTAGGCCCACAAACCATTACCCCGATATCTACATTTCCCCATCGCTCTGCCACACTTCCAAATATTTCTATTTCCAGAAAATAACACAAACATTACCGTTAATAGCTCCCAAAAGAAAACGGGTCAACTAAAAAGAGAAAAAAAAGATGAACCATTTTATCTAAAAAAACAAGATTATTGCTAAAAAAGTATGAACATATATTCATATTAATATCTTATAGATGTTAGTTAAGTACCTGTGAAGTTTGGTCTTTGACCATATTTTATGTTATTGACAAATTCTTCCTGTGGCTGATTCTTGTATGCATCTAACTCATCATGCTTCAAGCCACTGATTGTATTTTCACCATCCATTTTCTTCCCAGTTTTTAGATCCCATAGATGCCATAAACAAATCACAAAACCTCCAAAGAGAATAACACTTGCAGCCATACATCCCAGAAATAAAATCCCTTTGTACCACCAATGTGTTACGTTGTAAGGATTGATGTAAAAGGCGCTTAGCAAACCATACAAAACCGCTAAACCAAATGTCGATAGCACCATATAAGATCCAGCCCATATGATATTTCCTGTTCCAACCAAACTAGACATGCCGCCTTGAGTTGGAGCAGAAAAGATGCATGAGCTCACGTGCTTTGGTATTTTTCCCTCTTCCTGTTGTTAAAACTTGCATGTTATATTATGGATGATATGCTAACCCAATAGTTAACTTGGTTCAATTTTTATCTTGGGTTACCGCGTGTGGAACATAATAACTCAACTGTCAAAACAAAGTTTCATGGTATTCTTATGTTAAAAACAAAGTTTGGTACCCAAGGTGAAGTTGGACCAAAGTTACTTTACTGAAAGAACAATTGGTAGGTATAAGTGTCAATTGTTTATACGTACCAGTGGTGGTTGTGATTCTCGTGTGACATAAGTTTGAATCTCAACATTTAGTATGTTGTAGAAATATGGGCACATTGAGTTCATGTCAAGTGACTGTAGAAGTGGAAGCTCATCAGAGTTTTTGATAGCCCAAACTAGTAATATGTTTCTAGGCACACATGGTTTGGAATCCCTGACACGGTGTAGAATGTCGCTTAAGATAGCCAAGAATGGTGAAATCCCAATGCCACCAGCAACTAAAATGAGGTTTTCATACCTAAACACATGTCAAAAATAGTTATAAATCAATGAATTAAACATATAAAACTCAAACTCTGAACCCTAAAAAAGTACTTACTTTCAGACTATTCTTACTTTAGGAAACATACATTCAAAATCACCTTTCTTACAAGTTTAAATTTAAATAAGAGACCTCTTGTTAGAGTTTATAATATAGGAAGGGTCTTGCTCTATTATAGCATACATATAACATAAACCTCTACAATTTTACTTTGTAAGTACATTCTATAAGATGTTAATTGGGTGGAAGTAGATTCCTTTATGCGTGCATTTTCGTGAATCTAATAGTGAAATGAACGAGCAGAGTACGCACGTTAAGTGGTATGGTGACTCGTGCCCATAAGGCCCCTCAACAGACGCCTTTATAGACAAATTTGGCTGCAGGAGACCTTGTGATTCATCTTTCTCCTCAGAAGCACTTGATATATGTCCCCTTAGTTTCTCAGTCCAATCACCAAGGACTTTAATGAGAATTGCAAGATGGTGTTTGCCGTCTAGAGGACTAGATGACACACTGAAAGGATGCCACTGCAACCATGATAGTTCTCGAATTTGAATAAAAACCCATCCAAGGGCATTGTATTGTAATCCTACATTTTCAAAGAGAAAATGAAAAAAATAAATAAATGTTTGTTCACATTGTAACTTTGTAATCAGATAAGGGACCCGGTTAATAGTATAATCCGTAATAGTAACCGGGTCCCTTACAATTTAAATGTAAATTTAAAACAGACGCTTAGATCCTTATTTTTAGGTGCATTTTGTATACTAGAAATTGACTGAAGCAGTACCTTCTGGTTTTGAAATAACTAATTCTACAGTCCCGGATGGAAGGCATTTGGCTGAGAGTATGTCCACAGTTTTTCGTGACTGAAAGAACCGAAGAAACCGATCAAGCATGAAGAGGAATATTCCAGCAGCAACTATACTGAAAACGAAGTCACCAACATGCATTGCCAAGAAGACAACAAAAACGACGTATAGTTGATGAGTGTAGAAGAATAGCTCAAAGTTTATCCTTCTAACTGGTGGAAGTGAAGTCACCCACATCAATAGACCTGCTATTAGACTAATTACTCCAGGAAGATTAGCAATTCCAATGTTTTGCCAAGCTCTAAGCTGCAAAATGTAAAACCTTGTCAACACCTTGTACATTGACTATTTTTTTTTTGGTATTTGAATTTTTAATAATTCAAACTCACACCTATGGACTGCTAATAATCCATACTTAAAACTTGATCAATGGCACTTCTAACTTTTACTTTTGTTGCCAAAGACAACCCCACTCACCTATCTATCGTAGATTTTAACTCAATTTGCAATTGATTTTAACTAGATTATGTTTACAATGTTTACCCAATTTCGCTCAGATCATCATCATAGAAATCAATTGTAAACATATCTTTGGTAACGAAAGTAAAAGTTAAAAGTCTCACCGGCTAAATTACCAATATTAATTATCGACCAATGGGTTAAAGTTTCGGCTTGTTAAAAAGACTAGAACTTGCTAATGGCCATCCGTCTTGCTATCTGGTTATAACTTCAAAATCTATTTTCTACAGCCGTGATTACTCAATATCAATAGCATACATATCCAAATACCATTATATTCTATGTTTATTAATCTATATGAGAGAACTCACTTCTTGTTTGAGACGACCTTCGATGGCCCACGCAATCACGTAAAACAAACCATGGAGTGTAAAGAGCAGCATTGTGAGATGCCCCAACCATACGTGATATCGAGTGGCATGCTCAAATGGGATATCTATAAGTCTCAAAAGAATTGACCCCCTTGCAACTGGTAGAAACAAACAAGCCAAGCAAATGAATCCAATGAACCCAAACCGCAGTCCAGTTAGCTCTAGCAGCATAAGATTCCTGAAAATTTATAACAAACCATAAGTGATTGAAAAGTTATGCACAAAAACATATATAGAGTGAACAATATCAAGTTGTCAGTAAGTATTTCTATAACTTTGGTGCAAGTCCAGGCGAATTTAACAATATTGTATTGAGCTCTTAACCAATAAAATACAATACGAAAAATGGAAACGAACACGAAATAGAACACAACGAGCTTATGATCAAGCACCTTTATGCTTCTTCCAGCACACTCACTTTCTCATAACACTTCAATTTCACACCCAGCTTTATTCACCTTACTTAGACAGTTGGCTCGTTACAAAATTATTTTGAACACATAAAATGATCACATGTTTTTTTTTTTTTTTTTGCAAAGTTATTGGAAAACGATATTTCATTAAATTTTCCAACACCTTTTGCTAAGTTCCTCATAAATTTATTGGAGAAACGAAGACTACATATTGATAGAAACATCAACACCACAAAAAAGATGTCTGGATGCATAAAGCCTCTCCAACCAGATAGACATATTATCTGAGTTAATTCAGTAACAGTGGAAAAAACAGAAGTTCTTTATATTCATACTTGGGATTCATTTTTCGGTTTAAAGTAACAAGAAATTCATTCGATTGAACATCCAACAGTTGATTACCACGACTTATTTGGAGTTGACTACATGATCAACTTACTAGTTAAATTTCTTGTCATATTGAACAATAATAAGAACATATAAGCAGCCTTCAAATTTCTTTGCAGCAGGCCACAAATTTTGATAGTTATAGTATAGCAATTAAAAAATAACCGAACATATAACATACAAATAGAATCCATAAGCTACCTGTTGCGCGTTTCGGAGATCTCTCTCTCGGACAATTCACTGATATTCTTCATGGTATAAGCTGTAACAGCCCAAATGATATAAACAGCAAACAACAGAATTCCAATCAACTCAGCTGCTGTCACAACTCCAAAAGGCCCATCTATAATAACCGGAAATGTCCATAACCGAAAACTTGCATACTTTTTGTTCTTCCTACACAAAAAATAATAATTCTAAAACAAACTTAATAAAATAACACATGTTTTAACCAACTGTAAAAGATGAGCAGGTTGATTACACTTGGATCTCTTCTTTCCCAGATATCCAGACGTACAATACAGCAAGAAACGCAATTATGATCACTGGACCACTGTAGATGAGAAAGATGCTTCCTGCAAATAGAAAGTTCTTTTTTTCTTAATGGGAAACCTGAATTATTATCAATTGTAGAAGGAGAAAGCTGTAAGAATCATGACTTACCCGTGATCCCGAAAACAGTTTCGTTAGTAGCATAAACCAGTTTCGTATACTGTTCGTTCACAACGTCTGTTGGGAGAAAGAACAAGAAGCTAGCCCATGAGATGAAGATCAACCACATTGCAAGTTTGAGGACCCATTTGGTAGATTTTAGTAGAAAAGATGTTTTGTTGATGTAAACGAAGGTGTTTTCTTCTTCTTTGCTAGAAAGTAGAAGAGGTTCTTGAGGGCCTTCTGTTCCCATTTTGTTTGGAACCAATTAGCAAAGGAACTAGTGAGAGACTCGTGGTTTGCGAATCTGTTTGGTTGATTTATTAGTGAACCATGTGGTTTGGTAGAAAGTTGGTCATTTATAGGCACTATCATGTGTACGACGAATTCTCATCCAAACACTTATTTTTGTGAACACATATGAAAGATTATCAACACACCAAAAATACAAAATGGTAGTCGTTGTATTAGTAGTAATGTAGCATTCGAATCCATTCTTCATCTTTATTTTTATAATTACACTAAAAATTATTTTTTTTACTTTTAATTACATAATATTTTTTCATATTTTTATAATTACCTTTTCTCTTTTCTCCACTCTCAATCACTTTAAAATATATTAAAAAATTTATGAGAGCTGTATCGTGCTTTCTCAAATATGAGAATAAACAGTAATATTTTTTCTCTCATCAATTCACAACCATCCCCTATAATATAAGACATGCATTCATATAAAAATACAGAACGAGATGTGAATGCTTAAAATTAAAGCAAAGTATCACCCATGTGCAATCTTCTTAATAAAAGTGGTTAGCAATAATAACAATCTGGCATTGATGCTCTGTTGGAGTTTTAGGCCATATGTATTGGTTAATGCCCTTAAGGGGCATTTTTCGTCACATCAATGCTCTTTGACTTCAGTTTTGCCGGCACCAGCAAAGGTCAGACTGAAGGTGTTAGTTGAGGAATTGTAGCTCCAATATATGATCGGGTCATGAATGCCCAATGGAGTCACATGTAGAATATCTTCTTCTTTGTCTCCACTTTGTTCTGCTTCAACTTTGTTCCCTTTCTTTATATTCAGATTAGAAGCCATAGATTTTTACTTATCTAGCATGCCTTCATATTTTGAGATCAAAGTGAACATCTTTTTATGTCCTCAAAGTCGAGATTCAAAACTTCTAGGTTTGTCACGAAGAAAGACTTGGACTTATTCTTTCATTCAATGAATTATCTCTCAACCTTCAAGTCATATCCCCATTAGATAATGTCTGTATCATCACTTTCTGAGTCTTCTTCTTGCTTAGATTCTGAGAGTTCTTCAACTTGCTAAGGATTGCCCAAACCTTGTCTTACTCTTTCGTCAGCAGTGGTGATGATCACTTCATCTACCAAATCATCAGTGGTCAATCACCCTTGTCCTTACCACTCTTTTTATAATAATCTTCTTTTTGGTAAGGGCTAATGAGATTGGCTTATTATCTTGATAGGTAGTGGAGTCATAGTTAGGAGATGTTGGAGGCTCAGTCAGTAGATAGAAAGACCTAAAGACAATATTCTTGGTCCTTGGTTGTTGTCTTTCCCATTGCTCTCTAGCCACTTCATACCTTGGTAGCTCTCCAACTATAACCTTCTTAATGATTTCTCTGATGTTTAGATCAAGAGTAGACATACTCATGGTCCTACTTGTTTACTAAAGAAACCATAGAACTTTAAAACATCTTTGTCTGTTGCTTATCTCTATTCTCCTGTCTGACTCTTTCTGCTTGTTTTCTCTCTAATTCAGCTCTCTTCCTTCTAGCTAACTCTATTGATTTCTCTATTTCAGCATGAGTTGTAGCTATCAGCTTTGATTTCATCTCAGTAAGGCTCCATTCATGACCTCATCAAATTTGAATCCTTTCAACTCAAGTTGAGCCACTAGGAGACATCTTTTTTGATCCTTTTTCTTTCTTCTTCTAAGAAAAGGCCATTTGTATAGATTCAATTGTTGTGGATACTAGAGCTTGCTAAGTGGTTGATATTTGAAAAGTGCTTTTAGTAGTTGGCCTCGATGACTTTATTGGCACTCTTAACAACCTTGTCCTTTAATTTAGATAGAGATATTGGTTTTGTCATGCAAGATTCTCCAACAGGGTTAATTCTTCTTATTGTTGCTCTATAATCTTTTACACTTTTTAATTAATGTAGTGATGTTCTTAACGGAAGATTCTTGAGCTCTACCAGCATGCAGTTCTACAAGTTCATTATCATCCTTCTATGGAAATATCTCCACCCTTTTAGTCATAAAGAATTTGGCCCTTCTTTACTGTGACTCATATCCAACTTCTTCTTTAGCAGTCATAGGTGTCTTGCCTTTGTTTAGGGTAGAGATTGCAGTAGGTCTAACTGCTAAAGGTCTAATAGATACCACGGTTGCAAAACTCGCTAGGCGTTGACAGGGCGGTTGACTGGGGAGTTGCAAGTACTCTTCCTTAGCGGGGAGTACTCAGATGTGATCAATTATAAGGAAATTATTTTTCTGAAAATTATAAATATGTCAAATATCATAAGCTTACTAATATTTAAAAAGAAATACATGAATATCAATATAAATCAAAGAATACATGTTCACATACAAAAATATTTCAAAACTTAATATTAATTATTTAATATTACAGATGTAATAATCATTCGATTAACATCTTCCAATGTTTATCTATGAAAAAGAATAAAAATCCAACAAAAATAGGTGAAAACAACGAAAATCGATGAAAAATGAGGAAAATCTGAGTTGGTCGAGTTGGACCGAGTTGGGCGGAGTTGGCCAAGTAGGGTCGAGTTGGACTGAGTATGGACGAGTTGGCTCGAGTTTGATTGATTCGAGTAATATTGACTGAGTTGGGAAAAGCGCCTCGATACCATGCTGAGTTCCGAGTACTCGACCACCTAAGCCGAGTTTTACAATACTAATAGGTACATTTGATGCTTATCAGCTGAATTGGGATCATCAGTAGTTGTCTGAACTCTTTTAGCATCCTTGGTGACTTCTCTTCCATCTGTTTTCATATTCACCTCAGAGCAAACTGGGTTTCATTTCAACATCCGGTTGACCAAATATCACCTTAGCTGATTTCTTGAGTTCAGACTTAGGTATGTCCTTGTGTAGTTTATGAAGTTGGGTTGGTTCAGCTTCAAGAGTCACCCTATGTCTTTCCATGTCATCTTCCATGGTTTGTGTTCCTCTTGTGTAAACATCCATTGCTCCTGACAGTTCATTTGTCAAAGAAGCCTCTTGTTTGGCTATTTTGGTAGTTGCATCAACAGCTGATTTCTTTAGCTCTTTTGTTATTTCCTATAATATTTTTAGTAGTGGTTCTTCTTCTTCAGCAGATGCCTTGGGAGAGGCTTCAAGTCTTAACACAAGCTCTATTTTTGATGATTCTTCATAAGGTCTTTTCCTTTTGAGAGAGAGCAAATGAGAAGTACAAGATCTTCTCATTGCAACCAACCTTCTCTTCCCATGTTGAACTTTTTGGTTCCTCCTCCTTATTACTCTCTTGTTTCTAGGTCCTTCTGTTTTGAGCTTTCATATCCATATTTATCTAGAAGCTTATTTAGTTTGGCTTCAACTTCAGATAGGGGCTTATAGTCTTCAATCCATCTAGAAGAGAATGAGATTGGCTGTGAAAAATGTACAACTTGTAGCCAATCACTGAAAGATGTCTTTAGCTTTTTTGGGCGTATCTTCTCCTTTTTGGTAACAACATTTGAGATTCCAGATGACACTAAGTGGGTAAAGGAAGGCACATCCAAAGGTTCTTGTGGTGCTGATAAGACTTGGAGGCTCATGAAAATTAATTGTTAAAGCTTATTTATTTCCTACAAGGATTCAACTTTAAGTTCAAGGTCCATTGCCCTGGGTGCTGACCGCTAAAGATTTGTAAGTTGATGTTCTAGTGAAGTAAATCTTATATCCTGGCCTTGAAGAGTCCTGAGTTGAGCCTCAACCCCAAGAACTCTATCTGCTAACGCCTTTAGCAGATAGTTCTCAAATTCAAGAACTGTGGCTCTTTCAGCGCAACCTTAAAGCCTTGCATTTTCTACTTGCAGGACAGTTAGTGTTTGTTCAAGTTTAAGGTTATGGGCCGTCAATACCTGTATCTGTTTTAGACTTTCCTAATCCATAATTGTGGAATTCTTGGGATTAAGTGAGGTCCTTGGACGAGCCTTTACACCCTCACCACCAGATGTGGCTTCTTGGCGCCATGGTTTCCTCTACTCAATAGATGACTCCAAAAAGACATTCTTAAGATGAGTTGTTATGGTTGAGGTCCTAGTTATGATGTATCTTGGCTACTTATAAATTGCTGGATCAATAGAATAGACATCATCTTTCACATCAACCCTTTCACACCTAGGTTCAATCTCTTCATGATGAGGATGTGGGTCAGATGTTTAAGTATCCACACTAGTCTCCTCTGTCTATAATGTTTGGGATGGGAAAGACAATGGGTCATGCTAAATAGCAGCTAGAACATCTTTATCCTGGGCAATATACATGTGAATGGGAATATAAGGAGCAGAGTCTAATGGCCTAGGATGTGTGCCAAATCCTATTAAGATTTCTTCCTTAAAAGTTGTCTCAATTATATGGGTATCCCTTATTGGTTTGTCAATGGAGTTTTGGGACTCTAATTGAGAGCTAATAGGGATGGTGTGGGTATGCTTAGAAGAAGGAAGAGGAACCTTCTTCTTTGAGCCTTGTTTAGGTATGGCTAACATATTTGCCTTAGCTGGGTATCGAGTTTCTAGCCTTACCTTGTTTGGTGGAGGTGATTTGGGATCGTTCATCTTTTTAGTAGATGATTCAAGGGTTCGTTTCTTTATGGACACTTTAGGCTTCGAATTAGAGGGTGTGGGATTAGTAGTGGAGGGTGTAGCTAGGCTGTCACCCTGAGGCTTAGTGACCTCAAGCATATATGCAAACAAGGTAGTTACCTAACCTAAAAATGATTTAGGAGTTGCCTTGAACTTTGAGAAAATTTGTTTGTTGTAAGGCCTCGTTACCGGGACGCTCACCATTGGACAATCATTACACATAACACATAAAATATTCATTTAAGTTTACTAAAACACCATAGCGGAATAACTTGAAAACCATTTCATATATTAATGACAACTTTTGCAAAATAATACAATATAGTTAACTATTACAAAATATCATAATTTGCATTACATCACAAAAACATCATTGTCATACAAATAGATGCCATCCCAAAAATACCAAGTAGCTGCCCCGTGCCATCCTCAGCAACAATCACCTGCTAACTGGAAAATACATAAAAGTCAGCATTGCCGAGTGAGTTCTAGTTTTATAAATAATACTTTACTTGTCATTTAAAACCATTCTTTACTTTCATATGTGCTCATACATTATACATACAAATATATAATCTTATTATTATCTTCATAATCGTTCATTAACTTTCGTTCATTCATCATCGTTATCATTCGTTATCTTCCTTACCGTACTTTACGTACATTCACCTTTATCTTCTTCACATTCCGAGCCAATACCACGGGCTATACCCCACCGTCATGCATAAAGCGGGTACTGGGCCGAAGTCTATAAATAGACTCTCATACATTGTGCTCGGTGGCCTGACCACAGTACCGGGGTAAGTGGCAAGGATCCCATACGTACGGTCAATCACACAGATTAGACCCCAGTGTGCATCCTTCCGGGGTAGCTAACCCACACACAGTTTCATTGGGTGTGAACCTCCATACATTACTTGCAAGACTTTTCTTACATCCGTTCGTTCATTAATGCATGCATTCATTCTTTCTTTACGTTCCACTTATCATTATCATTAACTTCCGCTTACATAATTCTTTTCATTCATTTCATACTCATAACATGTAAGTCATAGAATAATACATAATAGGAACACAAGGAAACATAACATAAACATACATAACATCACATAACATCACATACATCATCACACGTCATCATAAACATCATGCATCATCCATTCTCATACACATACACATACATAAGAAGTCATCATAGAACATAACCGACCCTCCGTGGGACAGTGGGGGTTCGGGGCGGCAGCCCCTGATAGCGGGGTCCTAGGGGCAGCAGCCCCTAGTGGGATCCAAGGGGCAACGCCCCTGGCTAGGGATGTGCTGCCAGGTCAGCGCGAAAATTTTTTATTTTAACACATTCGTATAGCATATTTTGTTATAGAAAAATCAATCTTCCTGTTAAAACCTCTTAAAATCTTGGTCATTTAAATCGTATATTTAGTATGCATTTCCAGCCCCAAACAAGTTTAAAACCTTTAAATAGGGACCTAGAACTCACCTGGACTCGGTGAGTAGCTTCTCAGTCAAGCTTTCTAAGAAAGGGTCGCACTACACAGCCTGCAGATAAGCTAACACTCAAAGGAGTTAATTTCTGCCTAATTTTGCTGCTAATTTCACTACAAGATTAGCAGTTTTGCTGCTAATTTCGCCAGCGGTTTCGCTGCTAGTTTCGCCAGCAGTTTCGCTACTAGTTTCGCCAGCAGTTTCGCTGACAGTTTCACCCAACTTTCATTGGAAATTCAAGTCTGCGAATCTACCTGCGAAACTATAGTTTCGCAGGAAGATCCATAGTTTCGCTGGATGATTACATAATTTCCATGAAGCTATATCTAAGCTTTTTACATGTTTTCTTACATAAAAACATAAGTTTTGGGCGATTCTTTGCCACTTTCAAAAGCCCCAAAACCTAAAATCTGGGTTTAAGCTAAAGAAACGATTAAATGATGTTTCTTACCTGGATTCTTGGTCTTTCCCTATTGTTTGGATGCCCACAAACACCGATCTTTAATCTCTTGATCAACCAAGCCTTGAATCACCACTTTCTCTCCACTTTCTCTCTCTGCATTCTCTCTCTAGAAGTTGGGGTTGAGTTGCAAATGAGAGTGGCTCAAGCTGATCTGTTTATCTATGTCAGGCATTCCCAGGACCTTAAACTCACCGAACACATAACCCGTGAGGTCTACTCGGTGCATACTCCATTTCCCGCATATTTTCTTTAAATAATCCGGATAAGCCCATTATTATTAATTGTCTTGTTTCAACTTTATTCCGGGCGTTACAAGTCCACACCCCTTATTTAGGTTTTGTCCTCGAAACCTGTTATCCCTCGAATAGATGTGGGTAATGTTGTCTCATCTCTTCTCCAGTCTCCCACGTAGACTTCGATCCCTTTATGTGCTTCTACTGTACTCGTATAAACGGAACCACTTTATTCCTTAGATTCTTTTCCTTGCGATCGATGATTGCCACTGGTTGATCCATATAATTGAGCCGTTCGTCCACTTCAATATACTCCAGTGGCACCACCATAACCTTGTCGGCTAAGCACTTTCTTAAGTGAGATACATGGAATGTCAGATGAATTCCGCTTAACTCACTAGGCAACTCCAACCTTTAGGCCACCTCTCCTACTCGATCAATGATTCGTAAAGGCCCTATGTATCTCGGGCTCAACTTGCCCCGCTTTCTAAACCGAATGATGCCCTTCCAAGGTGAGACTTTCAACATAACCCTGTCACCCACCTGGAACTTAATCGGTCTACGTCGTTTATCAGCATACGACCCTTGCCTATCCTTAGCTGCCTTTATAAAGGCCTTGATCCTTTCCAGCTTCTCAGTCATAGCCTCCATCACCTTGATGCTCCCTAACTCTTTATGGCCAATGTCCCCCCAACAAGCTGGCGTTCTACATCTGCTACCGTATAGCATCTCATAAGGAGGCATGCCAATGCTGGCATGGTAACTTTTGTTATATGAGAACTCAGCTAGCGGTAAGTGGTCATCCTAACTTCCTCCAAAATCAATAACACATGTCTGAAGCATATCTTCCAGCATCTGAATGGTCCTTTCTTACTGACCATCTGTATAGGGATGATAAGCCGTGCTGATATGCAACCTCATCCCCATAGCATCATGAAATCTCTTCTAAAACTTGGACGTAAACTGAGTGTCACGATCAGACACAATAGACACCAATACACCATGGTGACTTACAATCTCCTTGATGAATAGATCCATGAGTCTCTCAGAGGAATACGTTTCACGGATCAGTAGAAAGTGGGCGCTCTTCGTCAAACGATCAACTATCACCCATATGGCATCATACCCTTTCACGGTATGCGGTAACTTCGTGATAAAGTCCATGGTGATATGTTCCCACTTCCACTCGGGTATATCCAAACGTTGAATTTTCCCGTACGGCTTCTGATGCTCCGTATTCACTTGCAAGCACGTAAGGCACTTACTTATATACTCCGCTACATCACGCTTCATACCCGGGTACCAATAATCCTTCTTCATGTCTTGATATATTTTTGTAGCACCAGGATGAATGGAGTATCGAGTCTTGTGAGCTTCATCATGATCTTTCCACGTAAACCCCCGTAACGAGGAATCCATAACCGCCTATATCGGGTTCTAACACCGAGAGTGTTTTCCCCCAACTCTGCGACTGGACCTCTTATTCTTTCAGAGTTAAGATGATCTTCTTTCAACGCCTCATCTTGAAACTCCTTGACCTGCGTCATCACGTCAGAGGTCATAATTAACTGATAAGCCTTCACCCGAATCGGCTCGGGTCTCTCCTTTCGGCTAAGGGCATCTGCCACCACATTGGCCTTGCCCGGATGGTAATGGATCTCGCAATCGTAATCCTTTATGAGCTCCAAGCATCGCCTCTGCCTCATATTCAAATCTTTCTGCTCGAAGAAGTACTTCAAGCTTAAGTTAACCTCATCTTTAACTCTTCAAAAGCCTTCTCCTGATCTTGACCCCATACAAACTTCACATCCTTACGGGCCAGCTTAGTCAACAGAGAAGCTATCTTGGAGAAGTCTTGGATGCATCTTCGATAATATCCCGCCAACCCCAAGAAGCTACCGATTTCAGATGGCGTCTTTAGAGACTTCCATTGCATCACCGCCTCTACCTTTACCGGGTCTACCATAATCCCCTCGGGATTTACCACGTGACCCAATACCTGAACTTTGCGGAACCAGAACGCGCACTTGGAGAACTTAGCATACGGCTTATCCTTTCTCAATGTCTCCAACACTTCCCGAATGTGACCGGCATGCTCTTCTTTGCTCCTCGAGTAAATCAGGATATCATCAATAAACACAATCACTGATTTATCTAACATCGACCAACACACTCGATTCATCAAGTCCATAAAAGAAGTTGGCGCATTAGTTAGACCAAAAGACATCATAAGGAACTCTTAGTGTCCATAACGCGTACGAAAAGCTGTTTTAGGAATGTCTTGCTCTTTACCTTCAACTGATGGTAGCCAGCTCGAAGATCTATCCTCGAGAACCAACTGGCACCTTGAAGCTGATCAAAAAAGTCATCAATCCTCAGTAATGGGTATTGATTCTTCACCGTCAACTTGTTCAATTCACATAGTCAATGCACATCCTCATACTACAGTCCTTCTTCTACACGAATAAGACCGGAGCACCCCAAGGAGAGATACTCGGTCTAATGAACCCCTTATCGAGCAACTCCTGCAATTGCTCCATCAATTTCTTCATCTCAGTCGGAGCCAACCGATACGGTGCCTTAGCTACAGGCTGAGCACCAGGTATCAAGTCAATTTGAAACTCGATCTCGTGGCCCGATGGCTCACCTGGTAAATCTTCTAGAAACACGTCCGGAAAGTCACACACCACCGGCACATCAGATAGTTATGGTGTTGACGTACCCACATCCTTCACGTAGGCCAAATAGGCACTACATCCATATCTCATGCACTTTCCCGCCACTGCCATCGATATCACTTTCGGAATCGTAGTGACCCGATCCCCATAAACCGTCACCGAACTCCCATCAGGTGCTGTCAGTCTAATCATCTTCTTGTGACACCCAATGTTCGCCTCGTAGTCTGCCAACCAATCCATTCCTAGGACTACATTGAAACCACCTAAGGTCGTTACGAATGGTCTAACAGGAAACTTATGACGTTCCCCGGGCACCTTACAGCTGGTCTATCATCGCACATAAAACATTTCAAACGTACATTTACTTTGCAGCGGAATTTAAAACTTTCATTAATAACTAAAAACATGTCATTTCATAACATTACATTACATTACGATCGTTACAGCGGAAACATTAAAAACATCATCTTTCTTTTAAGAGGATTCCTTAATTAATCCCGTCTATCTGAATCCTCTACAAACACCATTTTGTTTTATAAATGCATGCAACATAATACATTGCAAAAACATTAACAAAGGAATTCCATCCCAAAAGAGCTGAGTAGCCGCCTCGTGCCATCCTCAGCAACATACCTGCCAACTGGAAACATATCAAAGTTAGCATTGCTGAGTGAGTTCTAGTTTTATATTAAAAACATACTTTTCTTTCCTTTAAAACTGTTTCTTTACTTTTGCGCTATCACACATCGTACGTACACATAGGTAACATCATTATTATCTTTCCTTTTCTCATTCATTCTTTAACTTTAACTTTCATTCATTCTCTGTATGTCATTCGTTCATTATCTATCTTTAAGTTTCATGCATTCTCTATCTTTTACTTCTATCTGGATCCGGTCACACTTTACCCTCTTCATAGCACGCAGCCATGATTACTGAGGTCAAGTGACAAGGATCCCAATTCATACGTCCAAACTACGTTCTTTCCGTTCATTACTTTCATTCATTCGTTCTTTAGGTTTTGTTACGTTCGTTAACATTCGTTCGTTTCATACTTTCTTTCTTTCATAATTCTCTTTCTCATTCCTTGACTCACGCAATACTCCCGACTCATGTTCGAAGACTGATACTGTGCCGGGGCCTGATTAACAAACCCTCGACTCATGTCCGAAGACTGACACAGTACCGGAGCACGCGATCCTCTACTCATTCAGCTAGATCTCGTCTCATGCAATATCCCCGACTCATGCTCGAAAGCTGATGCTGTGCCGGGGCCTGCTCACAAACCCCCGACTCCTGTCCGAAGACTAACACAGTACCGGGATACGCGACAAAGATCCCGTCGAGTCAATCACCTGGATTGAACTCCATCTGAGTCTGTTGCAACACAAAGTCACTCACCTCACTATCTCGTCTCAGGCAATACCCCCGATTCATGTCCGAAGACTGATACTGTGCCGGGGCCTGATTAACAAACCCCGACTCATGTCCGAAGACTGACACAGTACCGGGATACGCGACAAAGATCCTCTTTCGAGTCTATTGCGACACAGAGTCGCTCACCTCATACATACAC
>BJCO01636730.1:0-10303 GCA_018326465.1 Flaveria floridana
TGGTGGGGGCTGTGATGGTGGCGGGGGGGCTGCGATGGTGGTGGTGATGGGAGGCTGCGGTGGTGATGGTGATGGGGGGCTGCGGTGGTGGTGGTGATGGGGGGCTGCGGTGGTGGTGGTGATGGGGTCGCGGTGGTGGTGAGATTAGGGAAGAAGGGGAGAAGGTGTAGAAGAGGAGGAAGAAGCATTGAGGAAGATAATGAAGAAGCATTGAGGAAGATAATGAAGAAGGGGAGAAGGTGTACAAGTTTTTTTAATTATTTTATTGTAGGGGTAGTTTAGTCTTTTTAATAATAACTATAATAGAAAAACTAACAGTGTTAGTTATCTTGACTCATATTGAAATAAAAATAAAACCATAGATACTCAAATGAAGATAACATAAAACATAAGGGCGTAGATGGTAATTTTGAAATTATAGGGATGCAAACGGTTAAAATGGGCAAATGTCAGGGATGCAAATGGTAATTTACTCAAGTTTTTACGAGAGTGCAAATAGAGGTTCCCAAATGGGCCTTGGGTGGTTGGGCCAGAGACCCGTAGGCCCGGCCGGAAAAGACTGATTGACCTGGACCCTCAAATATGGGTTAAGCTCAAAAGCCCGATTGGGTGAAATATATTTTCGTCTCGTCCGAGACTGGTCCTAGGCCTGCTTAAGCCCATCATACGCCTAGAAGCCTAGTACTTAGCCCAAATGACTACTTTTTGTATTTTATTTTATATAAGTTCTAAGATAATTATATATAAAACTTGTTTAAAGTTTATTATCTAAAAGTATTTGATTGATTGTTAATGCTTTATATAACTTGTTAAATCAAATAATGTTATAATTTAAACCCATTTTTTTCATTATAATTTATTATTTAAAACCACCTGTAAGATTTATGTTATAGTTTTTAAAAAAAGTTACATAAATTTTGCAAAATATAAATAATAATAAAAAAAGGCCTGAAAAAGGAATGGGCCTGGTTCGGACCGATCCCACCTATATTTATATAAAATGAACGGGCTTTTTTATACATAGTAGGATCAGGCTCTTTCAGCCCGAGCCTTAATCTTTTTGGCCTGAGCCCAGGCCCAATAAGGCTCGGGCTTTATGCAACATTTTAAATTGGAGTTTCAACAAAAGCATTCTAATAAACAAATACCTGTGGAAGAAAGCTTTTTCGATAGCCAAAGTTTGTATCTTTATACAATCTTCCTCCAGCTCCCACAGGAATGGCTTGTCTATATCGACAAGGTCCAGCTGTACCGCTTCCCTAATTGTGTAAATAAACCAAAACCATATACATTTAGTTAGTTAAAGATTTGTATATGACTAAAGTGCAGGATCAATGAACACAATTAGTAAGATACCTGGTCAATAATAGGAATATATCCACCAACATTCGGTTGTATTGTACCATCTTCAAGTATTCCACCCTCACCTCCCACACCAACAGCTATGTCATCCCTCCCCATCATGTAAAGAATATCATATATGTGATTTACTGCATGCCCACTGTTTGACCACTCATTTGTGTTGATGGTTATTGCCTATACCAACATATAAGTGTCTCAGTTAATATCTTGCTTACATGGTTACATTTTGGTAGGTTGTTATTATAAACGTGTATATGTGTATATTATTTAGAATTTATTGTATTGCTCTCTTTTCTCCAAATAATTTTATTCGATTACATGTATTATTTATTATATATTGTGGATTTGTTGGGATCTAATTACCGAGTGGCCCGGTAGGGGTCGGTCCATGGTGGTTAAACAAGTTGGTTTAATCAAGGAATAGGGTAATTCAAATTCATTGTTTGGATAAGAAATATAGTTAAGATAGAGTATTATATGTCTATAAATACCATAGCCGAGATTAGGGTTGGATATGAGTTTATTGTATTGTGGTTTTGAGATAATATAATAAAGTGAGTTCTTGTGTGTTTGCTTTGGTTGATCTTGTCACATAGGACTTGAGGATTTATCAATGAAATTATAAAGAGAGATTATTCAAACTCTGAAATGTTCAACATTTGGGGGTAAAACTGAAATTTCTAAAAGAACAAGTGCTATTCGTTGAAAAAAAGACTTTTAGAATCTTATAATAAAAAAGGTAAAAAGTAAAAAAGGTCAAATTAAAAAATTTATCCAAATCATTAAAGGAGTTATTCAAAGTCAAAGGGTAATGGGATATTGTTGGTGGACAAGTGCACATTATTCCTCTTGTATTATCAATTGGACCATTATAAGTTGTATAATATTTCTTCTTAGAATTAACTATTATGTAAAAGGGAATGAATAGGAACCAACGGTATCAATATGTTTTTTCTGAAGTGTGTGAGGGTTTAAGTTTTATGTTGAATAAAACTTAGTAATGTAAATTTAAAAGTATGATTGATGTTTATGTTGGTCGTTTAAAAAGTATCTATTAACTGGTAATTTATCTTAATTTTATTCAAAGTAATACACATATATCTTTTTAAGAAATGTCTATTAACTGGTAATTTATTTCAAAGTTGAACATTTCATCCTATTAGAGTTTTCAGATGTTATCCTCATCCGTATAATTTAATAAAAGCTTACATTTATTCTTAAATTTTGTTCATCTTGTTAAAACATTTCACATCTCATTCTTCATATCAGTTCAATTATATAACAAATATTTTATTACTTTTTATTACATTTTTTTTCTTCCATTCACACTTACTCATAAAGATTATGGCGTTGACTCTATCTATAATCTATTCATTGAATTTGCTTGATTCCATTTTTATATAGGCTAAAGAATAGAATAGTGAGTTCCTAAATATTTTTAGTAAATAGGATGGAATGATGATTTGTTCATAATTTTTTAAATTCTCTCTTAAAGTTCAAAGATGAGGTGTAAATGGGAATTGAATTGTGAGTGCTGTTATGATACGTGGTATACTGGTATCACGATGGCGAGCTACTGTTTTTACGAGTATGAAAAACATTCTCTCAAATTAATTACTCAAATGACATTAAAAAAGGAGGATATATTCCTTTTAAATTTATATAATATCATATTTATAATATCATATTTCCTAAAAATAGGTTCAAATACAAAGTATATTTTTGCTACAAAGTGTGAGAAGACATAATTAGTCAAAAAAAGTCATAAAAGAATCATATGTCACAATGTAAATCGAATTTCAAAAAAATAATTTCGAGCTTTTGTTCCCCTAGCCGTCCTCACTAAGAAAAAAAATAAACAAATAATAACAAAATAAAAAATTTAACGTTTTTTATTATGTCATTTATGAAAATACACAATGACGTCATTGTGTAATGATACAATGACGTCATTGTGTCATTATGAAAGACACAATGACGTCATTGTGTCATAAAAAACACAATGAATTTTTTTTTTATTTTTTTTAAATTTTTTTCTGAAAGAGCACAACGAGAGGAACAGAGACTCCGAATTACTTTTTTGAAATTCGATTTAGTTGTGATATATAATTTTTTTATGACTTTTTTAGGCTTATTGTGTATTCTCACACTTTGTAGCAAAAATACACTTTATAGAATAAGCTCACCTTTTTTCCTATACATTTTGTACTATAATCTTATCTTATAACACATTATACGAAAATATGATATTTCAATAGAATATATGAAATTACTCTATAAAAAATGTTACCTTTTCGTGTACCCCTTCTCTTGCACAAGCACCGTACTTCAATTTGCTGTCTTTAAGGGTGTGCATAGTGGGGATCAAACAAGGCTCATGTTCTAAAGATTACTCATAATTTTTTCTTTATTTTAGGTATCGTTAATCAAATAACATAAATTAAAAAAAACTATTAACTTATTTGTAATTACTTATTCATGGACCTCGTAAATAATTCAAAAAAAACATTTTTGTGAGTTCTACCATTCAATCTCTTATTAATTAGGTATTCTAGAGGGCGTCCGGTATTTAATAATCACACGGGCACCCGAAATCTTGAAGGCGCCCGAGTCACCTTGGGTTTGGGAACTTTTGGCTTCCGATTCGAGTTAGATTCGAGAGTAGGGTTTCAGTGTGTAGTTGGGAATTCAGGTTCATGTCTTCTCCAACAAAGATGAGAGGTTCAATAAGGGGATGATAAGGTTTCAACAAATTTTTGGTTTTATGCAAATTCTATTTGTTTGTCTTATTATTTAAATAAAGATTCTTTTAGTCTTATTATTTTAGTGGTCACGTTAATAAAAGAACACTTATTCCTGGCATCATTAGATTTAATGTCATCAAGAAAAAAAATATATTACAAACTATTATCCTAATCTTTTTAATCTAATAAAATGATAAATTAAGATGATACTGGCAATAGCACATTCATTTTCATCAATTTTCTCACGTTTCTCTCTTATATTGAATAATCACATTAATTACTAATAATATTATTTAATTCTTTTAGATCAAAATAGTTTTTAATAAATCAAAAAAGATATCTTTTTATTAATGTTATTTTTAATGAATTATTTTTTTATAAAATAATGTTTACTTAAAACACTAAATTTTTAAAAATATAAAATATTTTAAATTGTTTTTTTAAAAGTAAAAAATTAAAACATAATTAAAATTAGAAGTTGTAATAAGAAAGTTTTTAACAATGATATTTTTTAATTGTTTATTTTGAAATAAAATTATCATTATATTATCATATTTTATCATAAAATATCATTTTATAATTAATAAATATTCATTCGATTTAATATTTTATATTCAACCTGTGTAATAAACAAGTTTACTAAAGCTAGTACTTATATATCTGTGTACACAAACACTAAAGGAAGTTTAGTTTTTTTAATAGCTCCTAATTTACTTTCAAATTTATTGAATGGAATTTAGCTCAATGATATTCTGGTATGTTTAAGGATTTCCCCTCATAAAGTTTAGAGTTTAAATTTCACAAGTAGAATTAAAACGTGTGTGGTTTTCAAAAATGTTAAGAAAAAAAAACTAATATTCCTATTTAATGAAATTATGACCAACTTCATTCCAAAAGAAGGTATTCATCACTACTTTATCCATCTTTTTCAAGTCTTACCCATACCAACTTGCAGTTTTTAGACAACTTTATCGTGAACTTTATGATAGGTCCGAAAAAATGTTTATTACTGAACCAAATTTATACAAAGAATTAGAATAAAGTAAATATTTTTAGTGACTATCAATTTATATTTAGCGTAAGGGACAATAAAAAAAAGTTTATATTAAATCTTATAAACATATGTGGAAAATCAATCCCAATTCATATTTTATGATGTTGATGATTCAAGTCCGAATGACGTATAACATTATGAGTGCTATTAAAAATACATGGTAAATTGAATTTTAATAATCCAACTTATGATATATTGACCGACAACAATTCATACTATCAAATTGCCTGATAATAATCATAACTTTTAGTTTTATTGCTAATGACAATTCTAGTAGCATAATTTTATTGATTTACATTTGATTTTCACTCGTTATTCATTTCATTTCATTTCACATCACTCTATTTTATTCTCAATCACAGGAGCAAAATCAAATGTAAACAAATAAATAATTATATTACTAGAATTGCCCTTGAAAACAAAAATAAAGTTAGTATTATTAGTATGCATTATTACTTCATAATAATAAGTGATAGTTTAGATTATTAAAATTTAATTTGTTAAAATATATTATCATTTTTAACACATCAACTAATCAAGTGTTTTGTAGTGTAATTCGTAAAGCATAGAGACGAAGATGATAAACAATTAACATAATGTCATAACAGCAACTCAAATCACACAATAAACTCGTCGTAAACGCACAAATTCACCAAAAACTTGTGATGATGAAGTGCAATTACGAATGTATGAATCTCAATCAGTAAAAGAGAAACGAAGAATCACCTGCAAATCGAATTCAGATTCGTTGAGCTTGAGGAGGTATAACACCGCGAATAGATCGTCGGAATCGACATCGGTATCCAGAAGAATCCGGCGAGGACGGGCGGCGGAGCTGCCGATTGCGACGGCAGCGATGATTACAACCACCAATGACCTCCGCCACAGCCACCACATCTCCAATTCTCCGATCACCGGTGAAATTAGTGAAAAAACGAAGGTTATAGAGAGAGAGAGAGAGTGAGGGTATGGAGGACTGTGGTGAGGTTGATGGTGGAGCAGAATCAGTATTCGAATAATGATCACGGGTGCACTCGAATGTCAAATTGGGTTACTCGATAAGCCCCTTAAGTTATTGCATTGGCTAATAGGAACCCTAAATTTGGGTAAGTTTTGTTTTGTATGCCGAGACTATAGCGAGCAGAGTTGCCCGCGCGCTGTGGCGTGAGTGTGCGAAGTGATATGTCTACGAACTTTGTAACATACTATGCGGCATGGGTAATGACGATTTGTGTAGCGTCTACGAACTTCATTACATGAATTACCATGATGACATTAACTTGATTAAGCATATAAAAGAAGTGGTAATTAAAGGGTGCGTTGGCAAAACAAGTAACCAACGTCAAAATGTTGTCGCAAACCTGGATACGGCAGTAAATCAACGTGGTTAAATATTTAAAGAGAAATGTATGAAGTAGAATGTGTTCGGTTAAAAAAGCTGAAAGGTAAAAAAACACATCGAAAGTAATCGAAAGTAATGAGAAAAATGTTGCTGTAAATATGATTATTACCAAACACAAAATTGATATTTTTTTACCTACACATCTCGGGGTATAATTATTTAAGTAAAGTAAGAAAAGTATTAAAAAAACCCTCAAAAAATGTTGGGCTACAAGATTTGAACCTACATCAGGACACACTAAAATGCATGCAAAGGTTATCAAAGATCAGCTACTCTAAACTACCTCGTTATTACTTATTAGTATTTGAAAGGAAAATCTTTGTACATTAAAAATCAAGTCAACAGTAAAAATTAAAACAAGAAAAAAAGGAAAAGACACTGACAAATAAGAGGTTGACATGTGACGTGCCGGTAAGGAACCCCACTAACACTTCTAAATAAGAGTATATATAAAGTGTTAAAAATTTTCACAATGGATTTCATGGTATCAATTAAGCAAGTAAAATGTTAAACCAAAGTCATTAAACACACTCTCAAATTAGTTTATACACCATAAAAACAGTGTTTATTATTTTTATACAATGGATAATGATGTTATTCATATGCTACGCTCATAGTATAATGATAACCTTCATTATATCATTTCATTTTAAGATAGATCTTATAACAGATTCCATGAAAATATATATGTCTGGTTAAATATGTAATTGTAGATTCCTTGGTCCAAAAATTTGTTTCATAAGATGGGACATCTAAGAATGTAACATAGTGTAACACCATGTGTACTTTATCAATTGTAGCGATTGTATTATTTGTTTTTAATAAAGACAAAGTTTGAATGTAAACAAATATAATTTAATAAAGAGCAAAGTTTGTTAGGGAAAAAATTAAGAAAATGAGTGAAAATGTGTTTTTTTTTCCGAAGGGTAAAATGGGTGAAAATGTGTTTTTTTCTCAAGGGAAAAATGGATGACTCTGGTTTTTTCCACAAAGTGTAAAAAATGTTTTTTATCAACTTAGACAAATAACTATATGTAATTGAGTTTAATATATGTATTTTTATTGGGTGTGTATCCTACTGTATGAGAGTTTCATAACGAACCAAACAACTACGAAAGTGAATCTAAGATTAATGGGTTAACATTACTTGAAGTTTTGATTGAAACTATATAAGAAGGAAAAGTGGTTGAACTTGTCCTATACAGGTGGGATGACTAAACTTTGAGTGCCATATAAGTGAGAACCTACTAAGAAATTTGTTTCCCGTAAGGCAAACACTAATTAACAAATATGATGACCTTTTACTCATACGTGCGGCTAAATGGATAAGGTGGTCACAAAGGTCGGTGGCGGACCGCTACCTGGACCCATAACGGTCCGTGATGACGCTAAGTTCCAGCCTACAAATTAAAGTTCACACTTGAACAATTTTCACACATTTCCTTCAAAGTTTTCACCAACAAATCATCATTTTAAGCATCTGGCAAGCCTCTAGCGCTGCAGTAGCCTATAGCAACTTTAGGTATGTTCTAGGTTCGCTTAATTTATTTAAATTCAGTTTGGGAATGAAGTTTGGGGTCATGACTAGGTTATGTAGTGGGTAACATGGTCTTAGGTTATGCATAGTCTGATCAATTATGTTTAAACTATGACTAGGCAATAAAGCTAACCTTAGTGATGATTATCCAAACTCCAATCATATTCCTAGTCATGGTATGTCACACCCTGGGTTTAACCAATTAGGATTGTTTGATTATTTCATTCAAAAAATCATTTTTAGTGGTTTATTGGCAACAGAGTTTCATGGGTAAACAATATCATAATATTGTTTTATAAGTCAAATCAAAATTTAAAACCAAATCATACTTTGGTTCATAATATCATTTTATAAAGATCATGTTTGTATTTACAAGCCACATGATTTTAAAATTAGAGATGCATCATTCTCTGCTTCCAGCTTGTATAACTCAAATATTTATGTTAAATACATCCACAGAGTTTATACTATGGCATGATCTAAGTCATATTTAGGGTCCTACCCATCACATGTAAATCATTTCTGATCAGCCCACACGTACAATCTTAGTCTTGCATTCACCAACATGCATTAATAAATTGGCTATAACTATTGCTGGTTTTTTTAAAATAATGATGAATCTCAAGGATTCACGAGTTTCGTTTTAAAAGACAAACATATTCACCTTAAAGTTGAGCCTTTCTTTGTAATCTAAGGAAGGTTTGAGGTTGCTTAGACAACATCTTAGCTTAATGCTAGATTTGGAATGTTTAATTAATCTGTTAGGAGCTTTGGTTCGTCTTATATTGAGTGTATGTTCACGAAAACGGGTTGGAACTGACCTAAGCATGCTTCCCGAGGTTAAGTATGTGTTTGTAAAGTTGTGAGTATATAGAGTGAGCTGAGAACTTGGTTATTTATAGTTGGATTGGCTAGCCATTGTAGCTCGCAATCACTGGACGTTTTGGTCCGCAATGAGTGGAGATTTGCATGTGTGACACATGCATTGTCTCAAGCCCCTTTTGGGCGTTGCGGACCGTAACCTTAGCTGTTGTGGTCCACATTGGTGTCCACGTGTATGACTGATGTGCTCTAAATTATACATATAAAATACATCAATTGCACATCAATTACCTTAGAAACTTTTACTGAAAATGATACTTTGATACTTAAATCATTCATATTATGTTTTTGGGATTGGAAAAGACCAAGATGAACAAAAGGAGATTAAAGGAAGAAATTGAAGAAAACCAAGCTTCAGAATTCAAGCATGGGGCTGTGCCTCATGAGGCACACCCCCATGCCCATCCTGAAACACACCTCTGTGTTAAAATCAACACACCCTCATGTTTGTCAGTCCGACAGGACAAAAAGTATGGTCCCCCGACCTGAGGCACGGGGCCGTGCCCCACCACAAACACGGGGTCGTGCCCTTTTGAACACGGGGCCGTGCCCGACAACATCTGAGCGTACGAGCCGACCAACTTTTACGTACATTGTACTATCACGGGGCCGTGCCTTATAGGCATGGGACCATGCTTAAACACACCAGAAAGCTTATAAATAGGACTTCATTTACAACTTTGACAGGAGCTTTTAGGAGGGGAAGTGTTGGTGTTACCTCTTAGGAACCCAGCCTTTAGAGGTCCTTAGAAGGTTTTAGAGGTCCATCCAACACTTTATAGAAGCTCGGGATCGTTTAACATCATCCATAGTGATTCACCGGTTTGATTGTTCTAATTTATCGATGATTTCATTACTATCTTCTATCTTTGTTGTTATGTTCAAGCTTATTATGAGCTAAACTTCATTTGTTATCTTAATTTAGTGAAATTTTATGTAACTTGTGATGAACTAATGGTGTGATTTATATTGTGTTAGTGTTATGGTGGTCTTGGGAAAACTTTCGATGGGTAGCACCTACATTTGAATGGGAAGTCATAAACTTATGATTTGTAATTGTGATTGTCATAAACAGTTGAAAAACGTATGATCAACTTTTATTCGTGAAACCGATCTTCATAACAAATCTATGGCTAATTAACTAGAGATGGTTATTAGAAATCATATCACCTTAACTTTCTGATCATTTACGGGTTCCCTTTTATTAGTCTGAGAAATTTACAGTAATTGTTATGGTTTTCTAAAATTAATAGTATGTTAGAAAGGAACTTGATCAACTCTCTTCTTACATTAAGTTATGTTTTCAGAAATCGTATGTCGAA
>BJCO01636731.1:0-18253 GCA_018326465.1 Flaveria floridana
ACTAGAGGTCACTGTTTATGACCCTTTTGTAATAGTGCTTTTGTAATGTAATGCAACATCAAATGTCTTGTAATTGAAGTACGTTGTATTAAATGGCAAAAGTATTTATAGTAAAATGAAAGTTTATTTCAGAATTTCCGCTGCGTGATTTTATTAAGTCTATACAAATATATGTTTTACGTGCGATGAATGACCAGCTGTGAGGTGCCCGGGAACGGGGCCTTACACGAAGTTAGCAGCAAAATTAGGCAGAAATTAACTCCTTTGAGTGTTAACTTATCTGCAGGGTGTGTAGCGTGACCCTGGCTTAGAAAACTTGATTGAGAAGCTGCTCATTGAGTCCAGGTGAGTTTTTGGTCCCCTATTTAAAGGTTTTAAACTTGTTTGGGGCTGGAAATGCATACTAAATATACGATTTAAATGACCAAGATTTTAAGAGGTTTTAATATGAAGATCGATTTTTCTATAACAAAATGTGCTATACGAATGTGTTAAAATAAAAAAATTCTCGTGCTAACCCTTGGAGCCCACTAGGGGCTGTTGCCCCTAGGACCCAGCTGTCAGGGGTTGCCGCCCCCGAACCCCCGTTGTTCCGCGGAGGGTCGGTGATGTTCTATGATGATTTGTACTTGCTGTGCATGTGCTTGTGTATGTGAATGAATGATGCATGATATATGTTATGTATGATGATGTGTGAAAATGTTGTGCTTATGTATGATATATTTCCTTATGTTCCTTATTACGTATTATGATGTGACTTTACTAGTGTGATTATGATGATGAACGTAAAGTATTATCTTAAAGAAGCGAAAGATCTAAGATAATGAAAATGGAACATAATGAATGAACAAATGAAAGTCTTGCAAGCGAATGAAAGGAGGTTCACAACTCATTGAGAGTTTTTAGCTCAACTGTGTGTTTACAGCGTGCGATCTTGGCTAACCCTTAAAGGTTCACACACAGGGGGAGTTAGTTTATGTGACTACTCCGTACGTGCGATATGTGTGATATGTGCGATATGGGTTCCTTGTCGCTTAACCATAGATGATATGTCTTTGTGCTCAAGAAGGGGGTTAAGCATACGATAGGATCTAGATGGAAGTGAAAGATAATAAATGAATGAAAAGTGCGATAAGTACGAAATGTGCGATATGTACAAAACGAACAATGAAGGAAGATAATAAATATTACCTTGTTGTACGTATGATGTGTGATCATATACGAAAAAAAGAAAATGTTTTAAAGAATGAAAGGTAATATGATGTTTTTGTAAAACTAGAACTCACTCAGCAACACTGACTTTTATGTGTTTTCAGCTGGCAGGTAAATGTTGTTGAGGATGGCACAGGACATCTACTTGCCGTTTTTGGGATGGCATCCATTGTTTAAATTATGACGTGTTTTCATTGTAATACGAACAAACAATATGTTGTGACAATGATAAATGTTGTGTTATGGTGCAAAAGCAATGAATGAAATTATTTTAACTTATTCCGCTGTGTTGTTTTAGTACACTTAAATATATGTTTTATGTTTTATGTGCAATGATTGACCAGCTGTAAGCATCCCGGGAACGAGGCCTTATAGCTAGCTGGTAATGAAAAGGTTCACTCGCACTCAAGGGATTGATTATGACAAAACTTTCTTACGGTAACCAACTTAAGTTAATTTCAATTCTACTTACTTACTTCATATTATGACTATGTGATATGGCAAATGGATGTCAAAACTACATTTTTGAATGGACAATTTGTTGAAAAGGTATATATGGTAGAACAAAAAGGTTTTGTGGATCCAAAGAAACATGGATATAGATGATATACTACGCATTGGAAACAACATACCAATGCTTAAAAAGTAAAGTTCATGTTAAGCAATTGTTTCATAATGAAATATCTTGACAAAGCCACGTGTATTCTAAGAATAAAGATCTATAAAGATGATCGAAGCGGCTTCTTTATTTAAGTCAAAGTGCAAGGTCCTTAGATGCTTCTTAGTGTAAGATTCCAAAGGGGAACCTTGCCGATGTGTGACAACCGGTGATTTCAAGTCAATACTCGGCCCCGACTTAGTCATAATTATGCATATCATACATGAATTTCAATTGAATTCTATTTATTTGAAGTCAGTCCATACATTGCAAATTTCATGCATAACATTACATGCATTGGTGATTCGATGAAATTACCATTTTACACGCGGTACAACCCGTACACATGAACATTGGTGAGAATTAATATATAAGTACAAAAAAATAATTTAAAATCTTTTAAATTATTTTAGATTCCAAATTAAGTACGTTGAAAAAACTCAAACTTTTAAATAAACCTAAACGCGCAAATTGATATCTTACCTGTAACGAATACTTTTAATGCGACTACTAGATACACGATATATCATTAACATACCATCGATAGTAAAATATATGATATAATATAAGTTCCTATAATATCTTGATGTATTTTAAAAAGTGAAAAGTAAAATATAAAAAGATATAAAAATACCTATAATGCAACATATACCACCCAAATGCCAAATACTACATAAAAATTACAAATCATAACCCCCTCCTATTACTTGACCATTCACCCCTCCCCCTACCCACCTCACATCTCTTTCTTTTCCTTTTTCCATGTAAATTTTTTTTGACTATGTTGATTTGAAACTTACCTTTTTTGTTAAACACAAATGCAAAGTATAACGCTCCATGTCTTCTTATCCTACATGATAGCTTGTTCTTCTTCTCTTGTTTTGACCGTAAATGAGCCCCAAACCCCAAAAAAGTGAAATATTCAAATATAAGAAAATACATCTAGCTTAGCTTCACCATACAAAAACATTCATATTTTTTCTTCTCTTCCTCCCTCTAAAAAATGTTCACCATACCAACTCCACCATTCCATCACTTTTCAGATTTATCTTCTACAAATCAAGAGTCTTCCAAGTTTAATTCTTAAAGATCAAGCAATTTTTAGAGTTTCAAGAATAATACTTCACATAAAACATTTTAAAATGATCTAAATAATGAATTTTATTCTTAGAAAGTAAATATTCATAGATCCATATTTGACTAAACTACTAGTTAGTGATTTTATAAAAGGTCATAAAGGTTTGTTAAAGCTCAAGAAAAGATACAAAAGGGCTATATATGGGTATGGGATTTTAGATATTTACAAGTATTATTATAAATACTCATATATATATATATATATATATATATTATACAAGTTATATTTAGTTAGTGAGTTGTAATATGTTATTATGAAAGAGGGGTAATGACTAGATGATAACATGATCAAGTTTACAAGTGTGGTTAAAAATATAAACATAAGACTTTAAATGGAAAAGTATGGACCTTATAACTTTGAATATTAGGTAGTTTAAAGGAGGTGTTAAAATGGGTAGTAGATGACACATGATGTAGTTGTTTTGACATGAGAGTTAGAATACAAACTTATGGATTTTATAATATAGACATTAACTAGGCCCTAAATGGAACATCCACGAATTAACAGTCCAAATTATTGAGGAGAAGAATGTAAAAAAACTTAAGATCTTGCTGGATACTGTGAATGATCTTGCTACTTATTGGACTAGTGAATTCTTCATTAGCACCATCCGCCTTAGAACATAGTAGGTGGGGCTTGGGAAGTTAATGGTTAGGACATGTTGGTAAATTGAGTAATGTGACTAAGTGTTTTATTCAAGGGATTATGCTTTATAATATAATATACTAAAATTACTTAATAATTTGGAGAAATCCTACTTTAACATAGGTTAAAGTTTATAAAAACTAGATAGAATAAAAGAATAACCTTACTAAGAAAATAATTAAATAATTATTTTATGAACAAATACATATATTTATACATGGATTGTAAAATATCAAAGCTAGTGATTTTCTTAGATGTTAATATTTCAAATTGTATTTCAATTAAAATAATACAAAAAAAATTTTACCTAAGAAGAATAAGATTATTTCAAAACCCTAATTTCTATGGTTTCATATGTAAATTATATAATTAATTTCTAAACACTCAAGTCATGTCTCGGGACGATTCAAGAATGATTTTTCATACCCGGTCACTCACTTGTTAGGTGAGTTTCACGATCCAATTTTAACTAGTTTTTCTTCTTTTAGGGGAGATTACATGCAAATTACTATTTTCTTAGACACATTTACTTGTCAATAATTTCACATGTTATATAAGTTGTTACTTACCATATAAAGCCCCCTATCATTGGACCATTAGTTTATTTCTCAAAGCAAGTTAATAATAGATAGTACTCATGGGTTTGACTACCCCCACCTGGGTTAATTACCCTAACCTTGACTGGAGGTCTAAACTGGTTCATTATTAGCCTGGTCACCCCTATGGTTGTGGTAGGCACGGGTAGGGGCAATCTATTACAGTTATAGTCTACCTTCGGTTCCCATGCTTATACAATGTTGTAGTATTGTATGATCGACAATCAAATCATAGAAAGACCTATGGTCCATTAAACTATTTATTATTACTTTAAAAATTGCGAACTCACCAACTTGATGTTGAAACATTTTCATGCATGTTTTCTCAGAAACTAAGGTTTGCATCAGGATAAGCTTACATGAAACTTATCGTATTTTAGGGTTATTCATGCTATTAGGACATTATTTCTAAGATGTATTGTTTTGAAAACAATTTACAATTAGTTCTACTACTTTTGCAATTTAACTCTAAAAACGATCATGTACTTTTAAACTTATGGAAGCATATGTTTTACTAAATCATGTAGTGGTCGGTCAATGACTGTGATTCCATGACATTTATGCCCCAAGGAAAACCGCTGTGGTTAGGGTGTGACATGATGGCACAGGGAATTATACTGAATAATAATCAATGTACTTAAACAGAGGAAGATAAGAGTAAAAAAGAAAGAGTTTCATATTCTTTTATAACTCGTCCCATCATATATGTCATGTTATGTACTAGGGCATAGCATTCGTGTAGAGTATGATAAGTAGATATCAACAAAATCAAGGTGAAAGTCACTGGACTGGTGTAAAGAATGTCCTTAAGTACTAAAAAGGACAAAGGATATGTTTATAATACGTGGAGGAATGAAAAGATGAGATGAAAATTAAGTGTTATACTAATGCTAGCTTCCAAAGAGATCGATATGACTCTCGATGGAAATCTAGATATGTATTAATTTTCAATGGTTGAGCTGTAACTTGGAGAAGTTCAAAATAGAGCCTTTATGCTTAGTCCACTATAGAATCAAAATATATTCTCGTATTAGATGCTATAAAAGAGCGGCTTAGATAAAGAAATTCATAGATGATCTCGACGTGGTACCTTGCATATGGAAACCTATTAAGATATTATGTAATAACACTCGTGCACAACTCACGAAAAGGAATCAAATTCATATCATAGAGAATAACACATACTCAAACACTTCCACCACAAAAAGGAAGTGTTGGAACATGTGAACATCATAATAAACAAGATTCACAAAGATCAAATCTAGTAGACCCTTTTACTAAGCATATGCCTTAAGGTAAACATGAGGAGCATGCTGATAAGATAGGGCTTATATTTACGAGACAGTAGGATTGATCTTTACTAGTATTTGGTGATTTCAAACATTGACAATCACAAGGGATGTTTATTTTCAATGATTTTAAAACCGGACTGACTGGTCCGACTACTCCAACCAAGACCTGGTGACTTTTGCGGTTTGGTTATGGGTATTTAGGTTGTTTAGAGAAAAATGGCCAGTTCGTGGTGGTTAGGCAGGTTGACTGGAATGGCTGAACAGTGGTTGAACCGGATGCTTAAATATGTATACTTTATCTTATTACATAAAAACAGTTTCTCGAGTAGGGACCAACTCTTTTAACCCTAATTTACAATACCCTTTATCTCATTTACTCTCCAATTCCAAAATTGAAGTTCTTAGTAGTTGTAATAAACTCGACTTCAACCTCCTAAAAATTGAAGTTCTCATGCAATCTTAGCACCAAAAAATCAAAGTTCTTTCTTCAATCGATGCTTTTGTACCTAACTAACTATACGATCGACTTAAGCTCCTCTTGTTTGGCATATTGACTTCAAGCTTTTGTTCGGTATACGCTTGGTAATATGTAGAATGTAGAATGAATAGATCTTGTTCCACAATTAATCAACTATTTGTTAGTTCATTACTTTGGTGTTTGCTATACTTCTTTATGTAATAGTCTGAAATTTTAGTTGCAACAATTTTGCATTAAGTTACATGATTTTCATTATATTTGTGACTAAGTGATTTCTATTATCAATTATGCTTCTATTTTCATTATCTTTTTTTTACATGATTTTCTTTTTCGTTATCAATTAGTTATGATTTTGTATAACAATCTTGGATTCAATACCATCATCAGACGGACACCCCCAATCCTAATCTCAATCTTAATCTTAATCTAGCGTTCAAAGATTCATTCAAAATAGGGTATCATTTGGAAATGTGTTAGCGAAGGTCAAGATGAACTAGTAAAAAATGTAAATATGTACTTTTTCTTATAAAATATTTCGTTGATGGGGCATTAATAGATGAAACAACACCTTGGTGGTATAAAAGAAAACGTTGTAACATGTTTAAAGGTTTTAGCGGATGTTAAATTTGTTATGAAAATATCATTTGAAGAAAGTACTCATAAGGGTAAACAAAACATAACGAAGAAGATGAATCAAAAATAGTTACCCTAATAACAATAGGGACATAAAGGAAACTTCTTCTACATCTGGCAACCGACCATCATTTTTAAATAAGGTATACATGATTCATCTCAACCTTCAATTAAATCAAAATGCCAAAGTAAAGAAAAATTACTTGATATAGATTCATATATGGCTATGTGGTTTTATCATGCATATATACAAATGAATGTTATTAATTCTTCCTTTTTCTCAATTGTAATGAACAAAATAGCTAGTATGGGGCATGGATCTACCGAACCTTCTTATCATGAATTGCTTGTGAGCTTATTGAAAAATGATAAAACATTTGTGAAACTCATAGTTGATTCTTATAGACAAATATGGTCAGACAGGTTGTACTATTATGAGTTTGGAAAGCAGGATGCTAAACAGAGACCGATTATCAATTTCTTGGTCTATTGTTCAAAACGAATTTCATTTATCAATTTTGTTAATGCATCAGATATTAAAAGTAATGCTATAAACTTAAACAACTTGTTAGGGAAATGGTTGATTAAAGTTGGTGTTGTCAATGTTGTTCACTTTGTTACCGATAATGCTGCTAATTTTAAGGTTACGGGAAGATTGTTATTCAAAAAATATCCCTTGTTTTTTGGTCTTCTTGTGCAGCCCATTGCATTAATCTGATTATGAAAGATGTTTCAACGATACCTTTTGTAGCAGACCTGGTTATCTTGTATCTTGGTGACTATTTTCATTTGTAATCATAAGTGTTATTTGTGAGAATAAAGACAAGGTTAGAAATCATCCGTATAGGTGCCACTCATTTTGGTATCTTCAATTGTATTAAACAGCTTATATGATCACAAATCAATTTTGCAAGCTATGGTTACTTTGAAGGACTTCAAGAAGGTCTTGAAATTGTTAAGGCCTAAGGATGTTAGTTTTATCATCTTAGATGATATATTTTGAAACAATTATTTGATAACCATGAAGATCATGGGTCCGATTATGAGGCTTTTGCATATTTCTAAGATTCCGATGAAAAACTTCTTTACGGTACGTGTATGAAGGTATGTATAGTGCAGGGAAAGGTATTGAAGAACTTTTTCGCAACAAGGAACGTAACTATAAGCAAAATAAATATATTATTGATGCCCGTTAGGATAGGATGTTATGGGGGAGCCTTCATGCATGTGCTTCTTGTTTAACTCTAGCTTTTGAATATGAGAAGGATAACGTTTTAGAAAAGAAAGAAGCTTTTGGAGGGGTTTTTGATATGTCAGAACAAATAAAGTGTAGATTCAAAAAATCTTAAAAACTAAATATACAAATTTTGTTACCGAGAAGCGTTTTGCTCAAACACTTACTCTTGCTTACTTTTCGACTACCTGTCCAGGTGGTAATATTACTTTTAACTTTGATTAATGATTTTAGTTTTACAATTTGTATTATTAATCTAATTCTTTAACTAGAAGAGTGGTGGAGGGTGGAGATGTCCTAGAGTTGCAATCTTTTGCAATATGAATATCGAGTCAAATTGCATCATCCTTCGGATGTGAACATCACTAGAGCATTATCGTCATTGGTAAAAGAGAAGTTGATTGCAGCATCAAAGGCTAAAATGACATAGTATACATCCACTATAACTTACTTCTACAAAATAGGTATTTTTATAATTTGTTTCCATCATTTTCTTTTCTTGTTTTATGATCAAGATTAGTTAATTGCTTGGTTGTTAGTACATATGTGCCTATGTTCTTTCACTGTGCATTTTGGAGCAATTAAAGAGTAAGCTGTTATTATGTATTGCTGAAATGAAGTGGTTATAAATAATCATAGTATAATAACATTTGATTAGATTAGGATTAATGAGTAAAAAAGGTCATATGATCCGGTTGATTACGAAAGCATTGATAAAACTGAATTTTGGGTGGTTGATTGATAGGTTCAAAATGGATCTACCTATGATGATATTGTAAGGAAATGATCAATATAATCACAAAGTAATCAAACATAAGCAAATACTTCTAAATTCATAGTTGTTTTCATTGATAGTAATTGCAAATGGATACAATGTGCAAGGTGAATAATAACAGAAAGTCTAACTATTTTGAACACCTGCAAAATACACATAATATCCTATTTATACTAAAAATGAAAACAAAGGAACATATATTTATAAATAAGTCCCTATACTATTACAAAAACAAAAATGACTAATGCTAATCTTCAAAGAGGCTTCAACAATACTCCCCCTAAGATTTGCATTCGTCTTCAGTCAGTTTGAAATTCTTCTGGTTCTTCTTTAACTAAGAACATTGGTTTGTTTTTGTACATCTCTAATTCCTTCAATGCTTTTTGAATAGATAACTTGAATTTTGCTGCCAAAATTCCTTGTCCTGGCTTTTATTCATTGGGTTTGATCTCCATCTTTTCCATCACTTCTAATGTTTCTTTTGACAATCCTGCTATGTCAACATTTGCATATAATTCAATTGGTTTTGGATAATCACTTGAATGAATTTCCAAAACACCTTTACTTGAAATCCTCATGAAGTCAATGTTCTTGATATCCTTCTTGATAATGTTTGCATATGCAAAAGCTTTCCTAAATGAAATTCTCTCCATAGCAGCATTCATTACTTTGATTACAGTCATGAAATACATTTTGTCATTCTCAGCAGCCTCAGAAGATACTTTTCAAACTTTTGATTATATAAAAATGAGATATAACTTGGATGTAAAAGTTTAAGCTCAAAAACTCCAAGCAAGCTAATCATATCTTTATCCCAGTCATCCAGATTTCGTACCAACATCAACTGGAATGCATCAACATGATAGAACAATCTCAAAATTGGCTTAGAAGTTTGAGTACCATCGATCACTTTCAAACTAGGATTTGTTACTTTGTCAAAGTATTTGTCACTAAATGACTCCAAAAATCCTTCTTCTGCTACTGAACTTAAAGAACCTTTCTTTCTTTTCTTCAAATTCTTAAAATATCCTTTATCCTCTTGATCACATCGGGTTTGAATAAATGATGCCATTCTAGAAATACCCCGATCAAGAAGTTTTACAAAGTTTTCTCCTCTTTGTGCCTTTGTAGGATTAATTAATGGCAATTTATGCAATTCCTTCAGATCTTACACAGGCAGAGCAATGATGTGAGAGTAAAAATGATAAACATCATAAATAACATTTACTCTCTTAATCAAAAATGCATCAAATACTTCATCATATTTCCATGCTATTATCTTTATTTCCTTTGATTTATCAGGAACAATCATTGCATTCAGCAATTTAGAGATTGATTGACCTATTTGCAACACAGTTCGTTTAATGTCTCTAGCAGATCTAGCCTTGTTCCACAGTTGATTTTAATCAACTGAAACATTATAAGCATGTTTTTCACTGGCTAGAAACATGTCCATCAGTTCTTTCCTCCTTTCATGTGATCTTCTCACTATCTCCATTGATTATATCTCATGAGGTTTCAAAATTCTTCTTCTCTTAGTATTTTAAGGTATTGAGGGTTCAATATCAAGCATAATCATCCTGTTGTTCTGCTTCTCAGTTTGTTAGAAACTTCTTACTAAGTTTCTCAAAAAAGTTCCTTACAACCTGTTCAGCCTTTTTCTAGGATAATTTCTTGATTGTAACCATAATTTTAATGAGGTAATACTCATATCTTCTGGATTTGGATGGTGTAGCTCTAACATTGGAATGTCATCAACATTAATGCTTTCATTCATTGAAGTCCATTCACCATGCACTAAAATGAGTTCATTTGGATCAGCAGGAGCAGAGGACTCAGCTAATAAGAATTTTACATACTCTTCATTTATTTGAGATACCATCAGACCATCTATAAATACACGATTGTACTTTTTGCTTACCAGATAATTATACCTTTCATCAAAATCCAATGGTATATCTTCTTGAAATTCTCTGACAGGAGATTCTGCAATATCACGAATGTCTTCGTCTTCTAATACTTCATCTACCAATCATCTGGAAAGTCAGAATCTATATTATCTAAAGCTTCAATTTGCTTTTGGGGTATCACTCTCATCCACATTTAATGCTTTATCAATAGACTTTTCCGTTTTTGACTTTGCTTTAGAAGATGATTCAGTCATAGTTTCATCAACTTTTCTTTTTCTTTTATCTGCTTTTGATATTCTTTGAAACATGATTTCTTGCATTTCAAGTTCTGTTTCTTCCTCTGATGGTAAAACATTAGGTTCTTTTGATTGATCTTTCAAGCTTGCTTTCAATTTCTCATATTCATCATTCAATACTTCCAATTTTTCTTCAAGCTCCATCATCAACATATCTTTCTTTAAGGATTCATCTTTCAACATCTCATTTTCCTCTTTTAACTTATTTACAGTCTCTTCTTGTTCCTTATTCACTTCTTTCAAGGAATCAAGCAAATCAACATCATACACCTCTTCTATTTGAACAGACACATTTTATGTTGTTTTGGGTTGAGACTCTTCAGATATGAATACTTCTTGAGTAGCTTGAATTGTTGAGTCAACAACAGGTTTGTAGAACTTTGAAAAATTGGCTCATACATCATTAAATCAGTGTAATCAATGTCAAAAGTCTATCGTTGATCAAATTCTTCACTTACATTTTCATCTATATCATCTCCAGCATTCACTTCCTCATCTATCTCATCACCAGCATTAGCTTCTTCATTTACATCATTCATTTCATCATTCACTTCCCCTTTATCAATATTCTCATTCACATGATCTGAAATTATTTCTTCATTATCTGTTTCTTTGTCAGCTTTAGTTACATTATCATCTCTATCATTATCATCATCATCATCACTAGATGAACTTTCATCATTCTCTGGTTCATCATCATCATCATCATCAGCTTCTTCATCTTCAGACTCAGATACATCTTGAATAACATCCTCAATTAGATCATTAGGATCAATAGTAGCATCCTCAGTCAAATGAAAATGATATTCATTAATGTTCACATCATCTCTTATAACATTTCTGATATAGTCAAAAATAGGTACATTTTGAGCACCAGTAATCATTCTTAGTCTCTTATACACTATCTCAGACATGTGTTCAAGATAAAATCTTTCTCCACTGACTCTATATGCATGAAAATCAGGGTTCTCTTCATTTATGATCATCTGAAGAAATCTTGGATACATCAAGTACTTATTTCTCTTTCCTTTCTCTAGATTATAATCAAATCCATTTAGAATCCATTTAGCCATATTAAATCTTCTGTTTGTGGCTAATACTACTATTGGAGATGCTATATCAATAGGAAATGAATTCCAACCTACACTCCTCTTTGGCATACAGTGTTGAAAAATGTAGTATATAACATCTTCCAGTGATTATACACCTTTGCTCTAAAGAATTGCTTCTTTAGGAAGTTATCTGGATGACCCATTGCCATAAATGTCTCTCTATATTCATTGAATGAAAGCTCAGCTAACTCTTCTGGGTCATTGTTGCCTAATATCAGAGCATCTCTTATAGACTGTTTAGAAACTTCTATCATTCTTTGATTAGTTATGAAACCTTTTGCAGGACCAGTTAAGGGATGGTCAATACAATCAGTCTCATAATAATGAGAGTGTTAGAGCACTTAACAGATCAAATAGGGAACCAAAGTATTTGAGTTAAGATGCAAAGAACACAAGTAAGTAAAGAGACAGAACTTAAGAACAATATATATAAGGTTTTGAAGGATGATGTATATTAATCTCAAGTTCTCTTAGAAGAGTTACAATGCATAAGAAATAAGTTACAAGACATTGGATACTTTATACTATACCCTACAACCGGCCATACTTGGAAAGCTAGTTGGAACATTGAAAGACAACAAAATCAATGTATAGTCAAAAGGCAGATTGCCTTTTGACTAGTGACTATGACATGTCATAGCTCACATCCTAATATAATACAAAAAGGATAAAAGTACATAAAGTAGAAAGTTACGGACAAAGACCTTAATGTATAGTTACAAAAGCATGGATCTTTTCACCAACTTATGCAAGTTGGTGAGTCTTCAGAGTTGTAGCGGCAAGTTGGTCAGCTTTTGTAAAAGTACACCAGAGAAAAGCATGTTCTTGTAAGTCTTTAGAAGAAATAAGTCTTCACTTCATTAGGCTTCAGAAGACTTTGTCTTTGAAGTTTTGAAAGACTTCATCTTTGGCTTCGGAAGATTTGGTCTTTGGCTTCGGAAGACTTTATACTTAGAATATTTCTTGTGCGAGTATAAAGCTTCCGCATGAACTTTTAGCTTTGGAAGATTTTATACTTAGCATAATTTTCAGGAAAAGTATAAAACTTCCATAGTGGTTCTACTTTGTACTTGGTGCATGCATGCAAGAAGCCGTTTGGTTGCTTTGGTTGCATCAGCCTCTATATAAACCTTACAAACTCCCCTTGGCTGATGCTACCAAAACTGAGATGATTGATCTTCAGTTGATTATCCTCATTAGGATCAAGGCCATTCCTTTCTTCATCAGTTGGTCAGGATCCCTCAGACTTTCATAATATCTTCTCATGTCATGGAGATCATGCAGAGGTAGATCAAGTATGTCTTGCCAGAAGTAGACATCTTGACCACCTAGATCCCTGATGACATACCATCTGTCTGGATTAGCAGCAAAAGTCCAAGACAGGATGGGTCTTCCAGCTACAAGAGGCTATACTATGGTAGGACTTGGTTGATCAGCTTCTAGTTGCACCTCCTCCGTATGTTCTGACTCATCCTGAGGTTTAAAAGTGGATGCCTTTTTCTTCTTGATTATTTTCTTTACAGCCATCCTTTTCTTCCTCTTTGGAGTGTTTAACTGAGAGGGCTGGTCTTAAGTACCATGTTGTTCTGTTGTGCCTTTCTCTGTTAGGTCCTCTTCCCTCACAGGTTCAGAAGGAGAAAGAGTAGAACCCTATTGTGGATCAGAAGATGAAGTTAGCTATGAAGCAGCTAAAGGTCTAGATTATGTTGTTTGTGGTTCAACCTTAACCTCAACCTCAGGAGGAGCTTGGCTTGGTGGAGAATGCAAGTCTCCCTTCTTAATCTTCTACTTGATCGCCCTAATATGCTAATCCATGATCGATAGTGACATTAGACTAAGCCTCGTTCCGGAGAATCCATACAGCTTCAAGAAGCACATCATCCTTGGTCTGTCAGTAGACTTCTTTTGGCTCTTTTGGATGATGGCCCTTGACTTTGTAGCTTCTTCCCTCATTTTTCTCTTATCAGCTTTTTGTTCATTTATGAACTATAGTTCAAGCTGCTTAAGATACTCAAATTCAATGTATTCAAAAGAGAGGGGAAGAAGTACAGGTTCCTGGTAGAGACCTGTGGCACTCAGGTAGTTGATCATGTTTTGTCTATCAGCTTCTTTATCTACCTGAGGTGGTTCAGCTGCCATAGTCTCTCTTTCAGGACTTTCATGAACTAGGGAGAGAGGAGGAGCATCTTTGTATAGTCTCTTTTGTCTTTTTTATTCTTTTACTCTGAGGAGTAACTCTGCATCCTCTTCCACCATTCTCTCTTTTGTCAGCTCCAAGTCTGCCAGTTCATTTAACTCCTCTAAGGGAAGAGAGATGAGTTTATCAATGTTATAGTTCCTGGTTCCCATATAGTTCAATCTGGCAGCCCTCAACTCATCATTTTGAGTGTTTGTCCTGGGGGCTGTCCTGATTACAGCTTCCATGAAGCCTGAGGAATCAACTGAACTCTCTCCCCTTAGCTTCCTCTCCCTCTCCCTTTCCTCCTCCTCAATCTCCTCAGGAGTCGGTTTCCTTTTCCCTTTGTCACTCACAGGCCTTGGTGACTCAGGGTGGAGAGAGTTTGGCCTTCATTTCCTGATTCAGCAGTGAGGCTCTGGCCAGAGAAAGGTTATGAAACAATTTCACAAGTTGGTGCCACACTGAGGGCATAGGATGTTGTTGAAGTTCTTGACTCTATGATAATGCTCACAGGTTCAGTCACTGGGCCTTCAATCAAGGATTCCCCTTCGAAGCGTGGACCTCAACATCCAGTTGACCAATAACATTGCCTTCTTGCAATTGTCTTCTTCTATGTCTAGCTTCTTCCATGATCCTGTCTTGAATTCTCTCAGCCAGTATGTCAGCTTGTCTGCTTTGACTTGGGTTGGCAAGTGGCATATTGACTAGGGAAAGGCTGTCATAGTAGTTCAAGGTCTAAAAATTCAAGACCTTTTGCTATCCTAGAACTCTATGCAGTATGAGAGCTCTTCTTTCAGCATCATACCTCCACCCATGTATTTCATTTATAGCTCCAAAAGGTGGGTATGACATTGCCCTTGGTATACCCTTCTCAAATAAACTCCGGATAAGTGAGCCTACATCAATATGAATTTGAAGAGGTTGCTGAGTCTGGACAACTACAAGTGAGGTTGGTGAGTCCTCAATGTGCATACTCTGAGAAGGACTCCCAGGTTCTATGATTGTTACAACTTCCTCCCCCTTTTTGGTAGCATCACCTACTTGCATAGGTGAGCTGGAGGTTAAGTCAACTACATCATCAGGTTCTTGTGTTTCTGGTTATATCCTTCTAAACGGTCTCCTAACTAGTTGTTCCTTAAGATCAGAAATCTCAAGTTATTGATCATTGACCCTTCTTTGTAAGGTAGTTACTTGAGATTCCAAGTGACTAACCTTGGAGACTAAATAAGTGCATGTTTTAGACAGATTTTACACCTTTAGTCTAAGATTCCCCTCACATTTAGTAGAAGAATCACTGGGGATGAGATAATTGGACCTAAGTCTTCCTCCTCATCACTAGGTTGTTGTTCTTGGCTGCTAGTTTTCCCCTGCTCACTGACAACTTCAATTGAAGTGTCAATAGGTTGGGTTGTCATGGTTAAGGTCTTAATGATGTAATCGCTTTCAGAAGTGAGAGCCTCTTCCATATGGATCTCCTAAACAGGTTCAGGAAGATACACCTTAGTTGGGGGTGGATGATGTGGGTTAGATAAAGGAGGCACAGGAGTACTCATCTCTCTTTGAGCAGGAAAGGAGAAGAGAGACTCATGATACTCACCGAGTGTTATATCTTCATCATCATAGAATTCTAGGCTAGGCATGGGTTGATTTAAGTCTAAAGGCTAGGGATGGTAACTTTCCCCTGAAGTTTGTTCACTAGATTGTGGAGACTCTGAGTGATGACTTAAGGCTTGTTGGGTCATGAGCTCGTCAGCCTGAGCATGAGGAACCTCATGGCTGATTCTTGGTGAGATGGGAGTGGTTTGCACCTCAGGAGAAGTGGGAGCTCTAGTCTCCACTTCTTCCTGTATAGGTGGTGATATGGGGGCCTGTATAGGTTGAATAGCATATGCAGAGGTTTTTTTGGATCTTCTTTAATAGGTGAGGGTTGTTTGAGGTTGTGTGGGTGTTGTTGAAGTGTAAGGTGTGGGTTTAACACTAGCTGGTGCAGCTAGGTTGTCACCTTAAGCAATGAGTTCCAAAGGACCAGGGCTGTTTCTACCCCTGAGAAGCCCATAGTAGGCTTTCTCATTAATTTGAAGATGTCAGGCTTCATCTGTCCCAATTTAAAAATATTACCTATTCTCCTCAAGTATGAGCCCAGTTCACAGTTTAGAATATGCTGGACATATCTAGGAAACATGTAATACTCTAAGGAGTCCATGTTTGCAAGCAAATCAGTATATACAAATTGAGAATACCTGAACTTGACCCCATGAACCATTCCATGAACTATAAAGGAGAGATCCTCTTGAATTTGGTCCCATCCACCATGTTTATTAGACAAACTATGAATAACAACATGTAGGAGGTACTTCCATTGAGAGGAAACCTTCCTTTCCTTGAAGGTTCTTACTAAGAAGTCCCCTCCATAGCCCATCTGCTCAAAAGAATGATTTACAGTAGATTTGAAAAGGACTCTTCACCTTCTTCATCATCCAGTTGTAAGTGTGATTAAATGGAGGCTGGAGTGATGAACAGTGTTCTCCCCTGCACTATGGCAGATAGTGCCTTCTCCCCGTCCATGGTGACCTCTTGGAAGGTCCTCCAAAAATCCAAAAGATGATCCTTATAAAGTGGAGGATCAATTGGAAGGGAGGTGAAGTAGCATGAGAAAGAAAGAAAGCGACGAACCTCTGAGAAACTTGGATCTTTCTCAGAGTTTAACAGAGCAACCTGATTGTGTTGCTTGTGAAGCTGCATGAAGAAATCTGGTTGGTTTCTGCGGTTGAGGTTGGCCATTTATTGTAGCTTTGAAGTGAAAACATATGAACAAAGGCGGTGAGTGGGATTTTTGGTTTAGAAAGATTACAGATGAAGAATAAAGTGAAAGTGGGGGGAACCGTTGGGTATATTTATATGAAATAGACTTGAGAAAAAGTTAATGCAAAAGGATAAACATTAAAGTATGAATGTCGGTCCCACCTCTGAAAAAGTGCCCAAAAAGGTAGTTTTCTTGGAAGTTGAGATTTCTTTCGAATGTGATTTGTCTTTGGAAGATTTGTGAAAATCTTCCAAAGCTAAATTTTGACTTCGGAAGATATTCCTAAGCTTAGTGAAAAATGGCTTCGGAAGAAAATTTACTTATGCAAATTCTCTTTCGAAGAGTATTTAATTTCAAAAGAAATTTGTTCTTGAAATACACATAAGTACTTAGAAACATATTTTGGCTTCAGAAGAAATATGAAAATTTCTTCTGAATGTAAATCTCCTTTAAGCAGTTATGTGTTTTGAAGACTTAAAATTCTTCCGAAGGCAATGTTAATATCTTTCGAAGGAAAATACACTTGGTAATTTTTCAAAATGCTAAGGAACATCATTTTAAATTTTTCTCCCAAGATAAACTGGGCTAATGTAGGTGATCAATTTAGACAACTTGGGACACACACTTCCTTTTAGAAATAATAAAGATTAAGTTTTTAAGAAAATCTACTCAAGATTAATCACCCAATAGCTAATATAAGATATTTAAATTTCTTTTCATTAAAAGGTTTTATGAACAGATCAGCGTATTGTTTATTTGTGTCAACCTTGATTACTTTTATTAATCTCTTTTCATGATTATCTCTAATTAGATTATACCTGATGTTGATGTGCTTTGTTTTTGAGTGATGTACAGGATTCTCTATGATAGAAATAGCACTGTTGTTGTCTATGCGGATGGGAGTCTCTTTGAAGTTGTATCCATAGTCTAGCATGACAGGATCTCAGCCTCTCGTGTTGATCAATTAGATTATGTTTGCAGCGGATTTAGCACATTAATTAGCAATTATATCAAGAACATAAAAGATATTGCAATCAAAAGCATAAACATAGAGAGAGAAGAGTTCTGCGAAACATTAAATGTTCATTACTAACCACGTTTCGGTAATTAAAACAGCATGGTTTACCATCCTTATATAGGTGGCAAAAGCATGGTGATGATGTCCTTTTCTGACATCACTGAATATTCAAATTACAACTGACAAAAACATAAAACTACTGAAGATGTCAACAACTGACATCTTCTTACAAAAGTTCCTAAGTACTGACAAAAGTAAAACTACTGATACTATA
>BJCO01636732.1:0-17798 GCA_018326465.1 Flaveria floridana
AGTGCTGCCTTAGTGGAGATCCTAGGATGCATTTTGAGACTATACTATACTTGACAGACATTCTTTTGAAACATTGTTGTTCTGATTACACATCTTTATTCTTTTGGATACATGTTCCCGGGTTGTGGGAATTACATTACAATGATATTATTTTTGATTATGTGATTCAATTACAATGTTTATGCTTATGGCTATGTTGTCGTGAATATTGACTAAACACGACACAAGTCCCCTTTGTGTCGGGTGTCGTCATGACACGCTTACCATCATTTATTTATATTGCATCTCTATTGTTTACAATGTGTTATGATGATCCCGTCTCGTTACATCCCCGTGTTTCCACTCTCAGCGGGCGTGTGACAGATACACTACTAAGAGATAGTCAAATACAAACTCATCTAGCTTCCACTAATACCTATATAAACGTATTTCTCCGACTACAATATCATACTATATAGAAATCCACATATGATATCTATTTTTCTCAAATACCTTTTTAAAACCGCTTCATGATGTTTTCGACTAAATCCTCATTTTCCTTTTGTGTGATATAGGATCCGGTTGACTTCCAAATCTAAAAAAGCAAACAAAAAATAAATAAGGGTAATGAGACATGAATTAATATATACTTAATTAGTGTTACAAACCCGAATCTTCTAAACTAATAATAAAACATATTCGAAACACATCTTTATAACCCGAAACCCAAATAGTATAAACCTAATAATCATGAAACCCGAACAACTCATACCCGATTAAAAGCAGAACCCTTATGATAAATATATAATTTGTAAACAAAATACCTACGTTGTTAGGAAAATCAAATTGCTTTATGAAGACGAACTCGAACATGTGTTTTATAACCTCAAATCCACATTCCTAACCTCCCGATTGTTGTTTAACCTGCATTAAATTAACAAAAGATTAAGCAACGAAATAATCACTAAATTATTTAATTAATACAACAGATTTAACCCGGCTAAAAATAGAAAATATATGCCCCAACCATTTTCCATTTAAATGGACCCTTAAAAGTAACTTCAATTACTTTTGAAAGAGCATAATTTTATTTTTCCTTTTGGCCCTTAAGAGAATCCAAATTATATCATTGTCGTTTTCTAGGGAAAACGATAAACAATACCCAATGACAACTATAAAATGAGATTAAAATAATTAACAATAGTTTATTAGCAAAATAAAGAAAATAAATTAAAATACACTAAAAATTAATAATATTGTACCTGTTAAAAAATGGTGCAAGGAAATATGTTTTATTTTTATGAAGTTCATAAACCGAGAGTAAGTGTTGTTTGACAGTTAATAATTTTTTTCTATAAAATTCTCATGTAACCTTTTTGCAACTAAAGAAAGCGCATAGAGAAGATTTAGGGAGATTGATGTCGTATAAATACCTAATATAAAAAAACAATATTACAAAGTTAAAAAAATAAGCTTTATTTAAAAAATATTATTGTAAGAGATAAAAACAAATAATAAAACTTAAATTTCAAACCAATATATAAATGAGTCCTCAAGCATCCGATTGGCTATAAATTTTAAGACTCCCTCACAGTCGAAAATTTCACTTTGAACTAAATCTTCGGTCTCAAAATACATGCTAGTTGCTGCGTCAATAGAAATGCTAAAATTGTTACAAAAACAATTCAAGATATGTTTAGCAAATTCTTGCATTTGGGAAGGTCATAGATCTTGGATCTTAGTTATGATTCGTGTCAAGATTTTAGTTATTGTTTCGGTGAAATTTGAGTTTGCACTTGTTTTTTTAGGGATGTTCAACCTATTATTAAACCATTGAAAGTTAAATATATCACATGCACATACACATAAACACACACACACATATATGTATATATATGTATATATATATACACTTTGAGTTGTTACTGACCGTTGAAAGTGAAGCTTGTGTCACGTGAACTTGTGGAGTGAGAATTTGTGCAGGCGATTCAAACTATTATCAAAACATTATTAGTTAAAAATATAACATAATACATGTAAACTTTGCGTTGTTGCTTACCGTTGGAGTAGAGGGTTGTATAATGCGAACTTGTTGATTAGGAAGTTGTTGAGGTGGTTCAAACTATTATCAAAATATTAGTAAATAAATAAATAAATCTATATATATATATATATATATATATATATATATATATATATAATTTGAGTTGTTGATTACCAGATGAGTAAAAGTTCCAAAAACATCTATCTCATGATACATTATTGGGTCTTGTTCATGTTGACCCTGATATTGAACATGGTAAATTTATTGTGAAAACTAAAATGATAAGAAAATTGTTATAATACAAAATTTGAATAAACTAACCACGTTAAAAAGAAACCAGACTAAAAACCAATAAAACACCCATAACCTGTGGTTCATAACACGAGCAAAATGTTTGTGGCGGGGGTTGGTTGCGACATGATGCCTCTGTGTTTCAAAGCTATAATTTAACAAGCATATTAAGCTAAATCTTAAGAAAATAAATAATAAAGCACATATAATTCACATAATTAACAAATATACCTTTATCGTCTTTCTTGGCCATTAAATAAAATAACCACAACTATCACCCATATCTTTAAGTTCATCATAGCAAGATACCGGAGAGAAATGCACGTAGTGAAACTTTGTATCAATGTTTTCTACTTGCATTTTTACATAATCCTAATGCATTTGTCTCCCATGTAACATTCTACTTGTAGTAGGATGCACATATGTTGTACCTACTATTTTTTCGGTACTAGAATCATATGAAAACAATAATTCACAAAATAAAACCTACTACAAAACAATATAATATTATTATAAACAAATGTGATATATAAAAAATAGTTTAACTCGTTATAAATATATACATTAGGATAGTGAATATGAGATACATCAGACCCATAACCCGAGCCTCGAATATTGGGGCTTGAGTCTAACCCCGCATCGGACCTATAAACGGCCAATGTTATATTTTTTGGGTGGGTGCTTCGTGTCAGATTTCTAAGAAGCCGACATCACAATTTAGTTTTATTCATTTGGTTAATTTAGTTTATATGGATTTTTAAATTGATTTCAATTTGGTTCATATAATTTTGGAGGTGAATATAGTTTATTGACAAATTTTCCACTAGTTAGATTAAAATTTTTATTATAAACACTTCTTCTTCATACCGTTTGGTTACCTACTTATAAATACTTGTTTTACATCCATCATTAGAATCGTCAAATGTCAAAACAGTATACTCAAATACTTTATATAAACATTTAGTTTTCTCTGCACAGTAAGCTCAAGTACTAACTATTGGTGCTAGTTATATTCAGTAAACAATCATTTATATGTCATGCTATTGTCATCCTAAATCCCCAAATCTAACTTACATGTAAGTTTAAGAATTATATCATCAAATAAAATAAATGATAGAAGAATATGTGTACATTAACTACATAATTCTATACATGTTCAACCATCTATGTTTCTCCCACACCTTTAGAACACATATATAAAAAATCATAACCTAATCTTGAACATCTCTCTTGCTTGACCTGTCAAGCAGGCAATGCGAGGGGAAACAATGACCTCACATCAAACATACCTAAGAACCTATAGTTCATTTCACTTCTATTAAACTAACAGAGTAAAACAAACAATGATCAAGATTATTAGGGAAACGAAACTTAACATTTAATTAAAAAAAAAATTTGGTTACAAACACTCTTAAACTTCCATAATATTCTAATAGCATAGTAGAAACAAATCATATCGTGCATACAAGGATCATGGCACGTACATGGGTTATCTTACAAAGTGTTCGAAAGAAATGGTGGTGTGGCGGCACCGGAGGCTGACGCAAAATGACACAATGATTACATGGGAAAAATACAACGGCGTTGTGGGAAAGCTATCGGCGACACAAATGACACCATAACGGTGTGACCCTTCAAATTGAGACAATTAATATTTTGCACCGGAGTCTTACCTTAAAAAGTTGCAAACTACTGAACAAGAGTGGTATACTTTCTCAGGGTGTAGACCTAATGGTTATGCACTTGTGAATTAAGTTTTTGCTCGTGGGTCGAGCCTAAGAACATCATTTTTTACAAAACTTTGATTTAAACAAGCCTTTTTATTAGTTTAAAAAATAGAAATCTATCTACAAACATTATTTAAAACATATTTATAAACCATAAAATATAAACATTATTTTTAACAAATATACCTACTCCTAATTATACTCTTAAATTACACCAAACTAAATTATATAATTTTTACGTTTGAACCCAAGATCTCATCTTTAAGATGGAAAACCTTTAGCAATTGGGTTATCCTCACACTAGCAAACATTATCTAGATTATTATAATTACACCAAACTAAATTACAAAAACACTATTAAATATAGTTATCAAATGTTAAAGTATATTATAAATATAAAAAAATAAACGTTATCTAAAATACATTTTTAAATAAAACACATATATTCGTCATTAGTCACATATTCTTGATTCCAAAATCCAAGTATTTTGAGATCGCCACATCATAGCTGTAAAAAATAAAATAGTAACAACAGTTATAATTTAATTCAAATAAAATTAATACTTAATCATTTTGTTTGACGTGGTACATCAACATATATCCCTTCATCATGGTCAGATCGTAAGTATGTGGTGCTATCAAATCTTTCATCTACTGGTTCAATACCAACAGAAAATGGCGATAGGTCATTAAAATGATCGTATTCTTCCTCATCGGCGACATAATCAACACCAAGGATACGTTGTTTACCTTGTAATACGATGTGATATCTTGATTTGCTAGGGTAATTAACAAAGAACACCTGTGTAACTTTTTACAAGAACATGGATAACCATTTGTTGCGAGGTCAACAAGTGTAAAACCAAGGAATTTCATTTTCTCATTTTTTAGTGTGTGTGTGTGTTCTGAGGTGCGAAAATTTCGGCTCTGGGCGATTTCTTTCGCGCTCGAACTTTGTCTCTTTTTTCTTGTTTCTTTGGTCTCCGATTGATCTTAGATCATGTCTAGATCGATCGTACGTGCTGGAAAAAGTGGTATGGTGGGTGGATTACATGATAAACCTCCCGATCCGGGCAGAACAAGAGCCGCGGCGAAGCGCGGGGATGTGAAAAGTGAGTCTCGACTCCCTCTGAGTGATTTGAGTAATCGCAAGGTGTATTCTGATGATGTTAAGAATCTAGAAACAACACGAGAAGGTGAATTTGGGAACAAATCGAAGACTGAGGGGAATATTATTGATGAAGACTTCCATGGAGAGGAGAAAGCTCTGTCAGTCCAACCGATTGCCACTCAAATTGTGTATCCAGGGGAAAATCTGCATATGAATGAAGCAAAGAAGAATGAATTTGAAGATAGTAAGGAAATTAAAGAGGCTATGCTTGCATTTGTTAACAAAACATGTGAAGATCCTGAGTTTGTATCACAAATGACAGAGTTCATCAAATGAAAAATACTCAACCCAGTTTTTGAAGCAAAATATGGTGCTCTCCTACAAATTGGTCAAGGTAACACTCCTAATTCTGCTAATCTGCACCCTGCATGTAAGAAGAAAACTCGAAAACCTTCTACTAATGAACAAAACAAAAATCCTAATGATGTTGGGAATAGTTTGGGGATTAAAAGAAAGTTGGAGAGTAAAAATGGAGGTGAGAGTGCTACTGGGGTTTGTGAGAATAGGGCTGGGGAGGGTGTTAAAGTAGAGAAGAAAACTAAGACTGCAAGAATGGATGAGGATGATTTACAATGTCAGGATGTTATGAAGGTTCTAGCTGATATAGAACAGAATGGTGTGAATAAGGAGGAAATAGAATTGGTCCAACTGAAAGCAAATTTTCTTAAAACAAACCCTCTCCCTGTAGTATTTACTGGGTTTAAAAATGGTAGTGAACATGGTATTATCAAGGAAACACCAAGTGCTGTCATGGAAAATTTGAAACTGGGTAAAGATATGAACATTAAAGATGTAAAACAAAGAATTGACATAGTGAAAGAGGAAAACAAGAAAAGATTTGGAAAGAAACAAGAGTTCAATACCAAGATCTTCTCTAGCAAATCTCAAAAGATATGGGAATCGATGGCTGCTGTTAAATCTATGAGTTTCTCTGCTAATAAAGAGGGAATTAAGGTGGATGTGCAAATGAATGAATATAGGGAGGATGTAGGAGAGGAGATAAAGAAGCCTTCGTATGCTGGAGCTATTGCAGGACCAAAGTCAGAGAGTAAGATGGAATTGATGGATCAGATAGAGTATTGCCCCCCTATGGTGTTAGATAGTGGGGAAAAAGTTGCATTGATTCAGCCTGCTTTCATTGAAAAAGCTAAGAAAGAGTTCAAGACTCAGTTGTATGGATATTTTGTTGGTTCAGAACTATCTCTACAATATGTTCGGTATAACCTCTATAGGATGTGGAAGAATTTCTCTGTGATAGATATTTCATCTAATGGTACAGGGATTTTCTTTTTTAAATTCAAAGAAGAAAAGGGCTTAATGGATGTGCTGAAGTCTGGACCGTGGGTTATTAATGGAGTCCCACTTTGTTTAAAGAAGTGGCATGTGGGTATCAATCTGAACAAAACTGAACCGAACAGCATTCCCATCTGGACCACATTAAAGAACCTTCCTCTGGAATTGTGGAATACTAAGTGTCTTTGTCAAGTGGCAAGCTGTATTGGAAAACCTTTAATTTTTGACTCCATAACAGCTGATAAATGTGTAAAACAAAATGGTAGTGCAGGGTTTGCTAGAATTTTGATTGAAATCAAGGCAGCTGATTCTCTACCCTCTGTTGTTAGGGCTGTTTATCCTAATGATGAAGTATTTTTGGGTGAAAGTGTAGACATAAAAGTTGAATACCAGAAGCATCCTCCAAAATGCTCTCACTGTTTAGTATTTGGTCACAGTTATGAAGGTTGCAATGTAAGACCTTTATCTAATGAAGAACAAAAGGTGAGAGATCAGATAAAAACTGAGGAGAAGAACAAGAAGTTGGAGAATATGAATGATGGGAAATGTGCAGATAATGAAGGATTCCAGCAAGTGGGGAGTAAATCCAAAATACATAAGATGGGATATAACTATAAAGGAAGATATTCTCCATCAAAACAACACATACCCAACCAAAGTAATGTGAAAAGCAGCCCAAGGAGGAGTAATAGTGGGAAGATCAGCCAGAATTCACAAGATAGAAAGAAGGAGGTCCAGTTCAATAATGATAGTATTAAGGGGAAGGATATCAGAACCACTGAGATTAAAACTGAAGATATGAAGAGTAATACAGAAAGAGGATCTTGAAGTGGAGCAAGCCCAAAGAAGAATGGTACTGTGCTGAATAAAGGGAGGAATAATGATAAAGGTAAGAATGTTAAGCAGGAATTTAGGGTGAAACAAGTCAAGGAAGAATTGGGAAGGGAAGGCAGCCATATGAAGATTCAGACAAAAAATAGGTTCACACCTTTAGATAATCCAATGGAGGTTGATAATAGTGTTGCTGATCAAGATGAGGAAACAAGTGGTTCTATAAGAGAAGAGAACAAGCAAGTGGAGGGTAAAAAGAAAGAAGATAACAAGTCAAAGAATGGTAAACATAATGGTACAAAGAAGAAAACTAATGATCACAAGCTAAATGGATCTGATGGGGTATCTAATGGCAGCAATGAGCAAAAATTTGCTTTTCTCAATGAAAGTGTGGGAATCAAGGGGATGGATGTTAAGAAAGTAATGAATATCTTATTCAGCCGCATGAAAACAGTTACTAAAGACCAAGAAGAAGAAATGTTTAATCTTGTTGAAGAGCAGCAAGTCCCTCCTAAAGAAATGATTGATACATGGACCCAAGATCAAAGAAGATATTTTTGTCATTTGTGTACTCTCACTAACTTTCATGATGGTTACAAAGCTATTTCGGATCTCATAGATCACAGTAGTGATGAAGAAGAAGTAGAATTAGAAAGGGATGACTCTGGCCGATCTATGAAGATGGATGCTCTTGATGAGAGAGTTATGGTAGTGGATAATGAAGGGATTGTTTAGGGTGCCTGTGAATTGGGTACCAGTTCTTCAATGCAATATTAATAATGGTAGCTATTCTCGCTTGGAATGTTAAAGGATTAATGAATAGAGAGCATCAAAACCAGGTAAAGGAGTTAATCTCTTCTAACTCCATTAGTGCCTGCTGTATTTTGGAATCCCATGTTAAAAAAACTAATCTCAGGAAAATATGTGGGAAGATCTTTAGGAAATGGGATTGGATGTCTAATAGAGATTATTGTGGTGGATGGGTAAGGATTATAATTGGTTGGGATCCTGATGTTATTGATATGGAAGTGATGGATGTTAATAATCAAGCTATTCACTGTTCTATGAGGACCAAAGATGAAAATAAGCAATTTTTTTGCTCTTTTGTCTATGGTCAAGTCAAAACCCCTTATAGGAGGCCTCTATGGGAGGACATGAGGAGATTCAGCAAGTTATTTAAAGATGTGCCATGGTTAGTTATGGGTGACTTCAATGCTGCTTTAAATCCATCAGAATGTAGCATGGGATCTTCAATACCGACTGTAGCTATGAATGATTTGAATGAGTGTTGCAGGGATTGTGGTCTAATTGATACCCCTAGTGCTGGATTAAAGTTTACTTGGAATAAATCCCCTGGGAAAGTAGATGGTCTGCTCAAAAAACTTGATAGAGCCATGGGTAATATTGGTTTTTTAAATCATTTTCCTAATTGCCTATTTGCCTTACAAAGTTCTTGCCATTCTCTACCTCTGATCATACACCAATGGTTACTATATTACCTGGCAAAATGAAGTGGAAACAAAAAGCATTTCATTTTATGAATTATCTGACGAATAAAGAGGAGTTTTTACCCATAGTTGAGAAAAGTTGGAAGAAAAAGATCAGTGGATGTCATATGTTTTCTGTTGTAAGCAAGTTGAAGGATCTCAAGAAGCCTTTAAGAGGGCTGGGGAGGGAGCAGGGGAATTTGAGTAGTAAGGTCTCCAAACTGAAGGAAGAACTGTGTAGAATACAAACTGAAGTAGAGAGTTGTCCATGTAATCAAGATTTGAGAGATGAAGAGGGGTGGTACTTAAATGCTGTTAGACAAGCTGTTAATGATGAAGAAGCTTTCCTAAAACAACAAACAAAAGTAGAGTGGCTGAAGGCTGGGGATCAGAATACGAAGTATTTCCACAATGTTATTAAAGAAAGACAAAATAGGAACAGAATATATTCTGTGTGTGATGTGAATGGTAAGTATTTTGAAGGAGAGGATGTTAAAGGGGCCTTTGTTACTCATTTCAGTGATTTTTTGGGAAGTAAAAGAAGAGTCAGTAAAGTGAAGTCTCCTGAAACGTTGTTTAAAAGAACTCTATCTAGAGATGCTGCTGATTTCATGGTGAGACCAATTTCCAATGATGAAGTTAAAGATGCTTTGTTTGACATTGATGATGACAAGGCTCCTGGGCCTGATGGTTTTTCGGCAAAATTTTTTAAAGCCTCTTGGAGTATTGTTGGAGATGAAATTTGTAATGCTGTCAAAGAATATTTTGAAAATGGGAAATTGCTAAAGGAAATTAATGCCACCTGTATTTCTTTAGTCCCAAAGTGCAACAATCCTAGGAGTGTTGCAGATTACAGACCTATAGCTTGTTGTAATGTTCTTTACAAATGTATCAGCAAGATTATTTGTAAAAGAATCAAGGGATCATTGGATGCTATTGTTAGCCAGAATCAATCAGCATTTATACCTGGAAGACAAATAACAGACAATGTCTTGCTTACCCAAGAGTTGATGAAAAATTACCACAGGAATAGAGGAGAAGCAAAGATTGCCTTGAAGATTGATTTACAAAAAGCTTATGATACTGTTAATCATGATTTCTTGGAATTCTGTTTGAAACATTTTGGATATCACCCATGTATAGTAAAATGGATAATGACATGTGTCAGATCAACCAGTTTTTCTATTCAAGTCAATGATGAGATCTGTGGCTATTTCAAAGGGGAAAGAGGATTGAGGCAAGGAGACCCTATGTCTCCCTACCTATTTACTCTAGTTATGGAAGTTCTTACTCTTATAATTGAAAGAGACATTGATTCTAAGGATGGGTTTATGTACCACTGGAAATGCAATGGGATGAGGATTACAAACCTATGCTTTGCTGATGATCTATTGGTTTTCTCTCATGCTGATGATGCTTCAGTGACTATATTGAAGGAGGCTTTGGAGGAATTTAGTGAAGTGTCAGGGCTTATCCCAAACCTCTCTAAAAGCACCATTTACTTTGGAAATGTGATACCTCGAGTTAAGGATAGACTTTTGCATATTCTACCTTTTAAGGAGGGTAAGTTGCCAGTTAAATATCTTGGTATTCCTCTGCTGTCAAAAAGATTGTATTCAAAAGATTGTGTGGAGCTTATTCAAAAAGTGAAGAAAAGGGTTCAAGATTGGAAGAATAAGAATTTGTCTTTTGCTGGAAGGCTGCAGCTTGTGAAATCTGTTCTATCTTCTATGCAAATATATTGGGCTTCAGTTTTCCTTCTTCCGGTAAATGTTATAGAAGATATTGAAAGAATTATGAATAACTTTCTTTGGGCACAATCAAATAATGCCAGAGGAAAGATTAGAGTCAGTTGGCAAGAAGTTTGTATGCCAAAGAACCAAGGAGGATTGGGAATAAAGTCTCTCAGAACTAGGAACATGGCTTTGCTAGCTAAATTGCTTTGGAATATTGAGAATGGCCATCAGAACATCTGGACAAAATGGATCAAAGAAAATAGACTCAAAGGCAAAACTCTATGGGAAATGGAAGCTAAAGATGGCAGCTGTTGGAGTTGGAGAAATATTATGTGTTGTAAGAAACTTGTCTGGCAGTATTGTGTTAAATGTGTGGGTGATGGTAAGAGTACTTCTGTGTGGTATGATAACTGGTATACTCTAAGCCCTCTTGCAAAAGTTGTTTCTTCAAGAGAAATGCATAGAGTTGGATTGGATAGAACATGTAAAGTAAAGGATATTATTAGTGATGGGTGTTGGAAATGGCCAATTGAATGGAGGGACAAGTTTCCTCAATTGTTTTCAATGTCCCCCCCGAATTTGAATCCTATGAAAAAAGATGAGATGAAATGGAAGACTGAGAATGGAAAGTTAATTGAGTTCTCTGTGCAGGCTGCATTTAATGATCTGAGTAAGAGAAATGAGGATGTTAAATGGGCTAAGCTGATATGGTACAGTCAAAATATCCCAAGGCATGCATATATATTGTGGCTGGCAATTAAACAAAGACTTTTGACTCAAGACAGATTGGGCAAGTGGGATAATATGATTAAAATGAAGTGTGGATTCTGTAACTTACAAGAAGACACCCATAGCCATTTGTTTTTTGACTGTAAATATCCTAAAGATGTATGGGAGGGTGTCTTTAAAGATTTGAAGCTTGATAGGCAGGCCTCTTTAAGCCACTGCATTGAACAATTGCTGAAAGAACCTATAAATAAGAGGTTTAGAAGTATTAAACAGAGATTGGGTTTGGCTGCTGTGGTGTATTTCATATGGCAAGAGAGAAATCTTAGACTCTTTCAGCAGAAACAAAGATCAGTGGAGGAGTTATGCAAACAGATTAAAGAAACTATAAGGCTGAAACTCTTGAGTCTGAAAATATATGCTACAGAAGAAACTGTCCGAGAAAGTTTATTGTGGGGCTTTAAGGTGCATGAAAGACAAAAAAAGAATTGTAGGCCATGAAGTCTATTATAGATGAGCATGAGCAAAAGGGGTTGAGGAGAAGGAAATCATGGGGTATTGAGAAGTTTTTTGGATCTCAGTCACTTACACTGGAGCTACAGAAAATGAAATTCCTTTATATGAGTCTGTTCATTATGATATACACTGTGTGGAGAGTGGGATGGGACTGGGAGGGAGGGTTGGTGTGTGTCAGAAATATTGTGAGAAGGGATTCATGGGGTGGATATTGGGGTGGGACCAAATACAGTTTTATTTTGAGAGATTTATCTAGTTTTGGTGAGGTAGGTTGGGTGATGGGACAATTGGGTTGGAGAGGGAGAAGGGGAAGAAAGTTGGTAGTTAAGCCTATTTTTTCTTTCAAAAACAGGAGTCTAGAAGAGATAACTTTGAATATCTGGTTGTTGTCAACCTTTTCTTCTTTAGGTTTTTTGGTCTATATTATTTTGGATTTTTTTGAATTGTTGTACTGCCTATTGTTAGCGTGCATGCAATGTGTCACCAGCCTTATTGGGGTTATAGGAATGAGATGTATGCTGGGGTTTAGCAAAAGCCATGGAGAGATAAGGAAGCATCCTGCTATGAGTTTTTTGATGCTTACATCCGTAGTCTTTTATTTTTCTTTTCTGAACAACTCATGGCAGGAAAACCTGATAAACACTATATTTGAGAATACCTTTTCTTCTTTTGTGTCTTTTGTGTTGCTGTTTTTTTGGAGCAGCAGGGAAAGGGGAAATATGGGTTGGGAAGGGAGAAGGGGAAAGTTTAGAGTGTTGTGTTGGGTGGAGCTGATCTATTGGGTGGTTGGAGTGAAATTCTGGATTAGGAGTTTGCAGGAGGTTTATTGCAAAAGAGTCTCTTTCCAATGTAAGGGTAATAAAACAATCAGTTATCATGGTACATGGGGAAGGGACAAAAAGTGGACTACAATGGGGCATGGGGATACAAGAGGATGGAGGGAACACATAATATGTGTTATAGAGACTTACTAGTTGGCTATTTTCATTGCTGCAAGTAGAATCACAAGAGCTAACTATTCTGAAGGGGAAGCTATAATAAATAAAGTCAAAGATGCCAATAAAAGTGACAAAGATGGAGTTGGCTCTAAAAGTATTGAAACAAAGAATTATACTGAATCTACTTAGTGGTTTGGAAATGGGCCAGAAATTAATAAGGAAAATTATAGGAGCAATGAGGAGGAAAAGCGAGTTAACGGGCTATACAAAATATGGTGGCAAAGAAATAGGCATGCAAGATGGTATAATTGGATGTGGGCTGGTTGGTTTGGAGTTTTTTTGAATCGAAATTGTTCATTGATAAAGAGATTATTAGTGGGCTGGATTATGTGCAAAAATAATGGAATTTCTATATAATATATAATAAGAAGGGCTTTCCTTTTAAAAGAAATATCCATTGGGCTAAAAAAAGGGCCCAGAAGTTTTGGTTGAGAGATATCTTATTTCAAGTTGGATCAGGGAAAAGTGGAGATACGGATAATGAGTGCTCGATGACTATGATATGGTGTATTGTTAATGAATGTGATATGGGCTCCAATGGTATAATTTTTTACGGTTTGGGCCTGTTACATAAAATGCAGATCAATTGGGCCTGGTTTTGGAGTTGTATGCAGGATAGGAAGGAAGGTCTTTATTTTGGTATTAGCATTGTTGTCATGTATTGGATTTATTTTTTGGATAGACTATGGTCTAGAAAGTTTTTAGATTGTGAGGAATATAAATTGTATAGCTTACATAAGTTGTATTTTTCTCTCTTTTTTCGGAATCTTATTCCTTGGGCTATCTCCCGGGAATTTGATTGCCTTTGTGTGTAAATTTGTGTTCTTTTAATAAATGTTTGTCAGGGCATTGCCCTTTTCAAAAAAAAAAAAAAACAAGTGTAAAACCATATTTTTCAAGTTGAACACCCGAATTGTTATTCACCTATTTACATTTTAACACAAGTATAAAGAAAGTTGTAATTCAATTCTCAAATTTCTTTAATGACACCATAATAAGAGTCTTTAGCTATTGCTAATCTTATATCATGATCCATTCTATTGAATTTAGTTGTTGATGCTATGACCATAACTCTACTATTTTGCATTGTACTTTTTTCACCTTGATCTTTGGTGTAAAATGTATAATCGTTGAAGTCGTACCCTTGGTAAGATAAAACTCTATGGTCAAGCCCTTGCCCTAATTTTTCACAAATTTATCAACCTCTGATTGGGCATGGGTTATCCTTACCTTCTTTTTAATCCATAAAAAGAACTCTTGGTTATGCTTAATTTGAAGTTAACTAAGGTCCTTATCTGGGTAGGTCTAATCTCATGTGTTCCTCGACATATGGAGCAAGACAAGTCATGTGTGTTATGATATAAAAATATGCACGTTGTAAGCTATCTTTACTTGGGGTGATCATTATCATACCAACACCTCCAATACCTTCAAGTTTGCCCGAGTGATGAGATTTAGGAACACCAATACTTTTAACACCATCTAATAACATGCAAGTAAATAATCAATTATTTCATAATAATTTCCTTTAATAAAACTTATATCTATAATATTATTACATATATCAAATTCAATTATCTCCTCACACTTAAAACTATTAATAGATGACACGTAAAAGATGACGTGTGAAAAAAGATGACACACATTTACGCGTATCATAAAATAGATGTCGTATTTTAAAATATTTTTAGAAAGGATGACACGCATTTTTACATGTCATCTTGGTTCGTTATCTTTTAAAATTTCTAATTAAGCACCTTATTATATATCGACTGCCCACCCCTTTTCTCGTATTTTCAACCCCTAATTTCTCAGCACCCCCAATCGACATCCGGCCATCCTTCGACCGCTAATCCCCCTCCGCCGTAGTCCCTTCACAGTCGACCCCCACTAGTCGACCACCGCTAGTCAACCATCTCCTTCACCCAACCACATTCGACCCCTGCTAGTCGCCGCAGACCCTTCGCCTTCGCACAACCGCAGTCGACCCCTGCCAATCGACCACCGCCAGCCGACCACCGCCTTCGCCTTCGCGTAGCAGCAGTCGACCCACGCCAGTCGTTGCAGGCCCTTCGCCTATTGTCTTTCTCCGCCTACAAGCCCACCACAGGTGCTATATTGTTGTTTTATTTGTTTTGATTGCTAAATTATGGTTGATTATGGATGTGCTGTAAAGTAGGGTTTAAAGTAGAACTTCTTGGATCTAGTATATGTTTTAGTGCAGTAATTTTTATGGATTTTGTTTTGTGTTTGTTTTTTTAGGTTTTTTGAAGGTCTATTCATCTTGTTTAGGTTGTGTAGAAACTAATGACATCTTGTTTAGGTTGTGTAGAACTTTGTGTGTCTTGTTTAGGTTGTGTAGAAACTAATAACATCTTATTTAGGTTGTGTAGAACTTTGTGTCTTGTTTAGGTTGTGTAGAAACTAATGACATCTTGTTTAGGTTGTGTAGAACTTTGCGTGTCTTGTTTAGGTTGTGTAGAAACTAATGACATCTTGTTTAGGTTATTATAGAACTTTGTATGTCTTGTTTAGGTTATGTAGAAACTAATGAGTAATGACATCTTATTGTAATGTGGATACTTTAACCTTCATATAGAGGTGCACAAATCGAGTTGGATTTAAGAACATTGTATGTCTTATTTAGGCTGTGTAGAAAACTAAATGGCATCTTGAGTTGATGGTTGTTTGTTTTGTTGGATTAGTTATTTTGTTTTAAGGAATAATTAGGCCATTGTTTGGTTTATTTTGTGAATTATGATTCATATTTTGAGACCTAACTCTCATTATTAAACTTGATTCTAGTTTCTATGATAGTGACAAACTAGATTCAAAGGTCATGGATAAATCATAGATTTTGACTGATAGATTATCAAATGCATATGACAAAGGTGTGGAGTACTTTTTAGAGTTTATGTAAAGTAATAATCTAAATTTAGGTGTTATTCCATGTCCTTGTATTAATTGTATCAATTTGTGTCACCACTCAATTGCCATTGTGTGTTATCATCTGTTACCTACGGTTTTAACGAACATTATAAGGTCTGGTCTTTTCATGAAGAGAAACTACCGAAGGTTGATTCTAGATGCCCTGATACATCTATTCCTTTTGAATTTTATTATACAAAGGAAATGCTACATGACGCTTTCACACATGTAGATAAAGATCCTGATTCATTGAAATCGCTTCTTGAAGAATGTGATAAACCACTTTATGTAGGGTCAAAGTATAACACACTTAGTGGATTATTAAAATTCCAACATTTGAAGAGTCAATTTTGTTGGTCTGATTCAAAATTTCATACTTTGTTTAGCGTCCTAAAAGATATCTTAACGTCAAACAATACAATCCCAAGCTCGATATACGAAACCAAGAAGTTGCTAAAAGGAGTTGGTCTAGAATATAAAAATATTAATGCATGTGAAAATGATTGTCTTTTATTTTGGGAAGAATATAAGTTTACTTCTGAGTGTTTAACTTATGGCACATCTCATTTGAAGAATAATACCAAGAACGTGCCTTCAAAAGTTTTGTGATACTTTGCTCCTCTTTCTAGATTTAGAACAATGTTTTCGTCTCCAGAAATTGCACGTGACTTAACTTGGTATGCGCGAGGTCGGGCCAATAATGGTAAGCTTACTCATCCTGGTGATTCACCCTCCTGGAAGCTTGTTGACAACACGTGGAAAGATTTTGGAACTGAATAGGAATCTTAGATTAGATTTGTCCACTGATGGTATTAATCCTCATAAGTCAATAAGTTCCAAGTATAGTTGTTACCCCGTTATCCTTATAACATATAATCTGCCATCTTATTTATGCATGTCAAGAAAATTTATGATGCTGACACTATTGATATCGGGACCAAAACAATCTGGTAACAATATTGATGTCTACTTGGCACTATTGATAGATGATCTAAAAGTTTTATGGAAACCTGGTATTAGAACATTTGATGCTTATAAGAAAGAATACTTCAATCAAAGAGCAATAGACTATAAATGACTTCCCCACGTATGGTAATTTTTCAGTGTGTCTTACCAAAGGTTATAAAGCTTTTTCAATATGTTTAGAGGATACTTGTTCACAATGGTTGTCAAAGTCTAAAAAGGTATGCTTCCTTGGGCATAGAAAATTCCTCCCACCTGAACATCCTTTTCGTAATAGAAAAAAACATTTCAATAATCAACAAAAGAGTGGTGTTATAGGAAAACCATTATCAAGTGAAGAAATTTATGATTACCTGTCAGGGTTTGTGAATACATGGGCTAAGAAGAAGTCAAAGAATAAAAAAGAAAGTATCAATGAGAGAGACAAATTATGGCACAAGAAGTCAAACATTCACTTGTTATTATCTTGATTCTCTACGGGTGAGCACTATCAATCTGTTGTTGAAACAAACCATTGATGCATAAGTAATACAAATTATTAAAACTTTATATTATATTCTTTTAATATATCTCTTAATTGATCAACTTTTTTATAGGGAATTGGCTTATATGCGGCACAAAGTGGTACCAAGAAAAGGCAAACTAAACTCAAATTGGTCAATTCTACAGTGAGTACTTAATTCTTATTTGAATTTGCACCTTTAATTAACTTTGTTAAGCTGATCATTAAAAAAATATTATAGTGTCTACATCAGCCAGGAAGTACCTAATGTGGATACCATGTGCTAAATTTCATGAAAGAAGTAGTTGATGAAGGGCTTGAAATACTAGTCAATAACAATGTAAGTAAACCATCCTATAATATATTTACCATTGTTGCTTTTTACAAACAAACAAACAAACATACCCAGTGTATCCCGCTGAAGAGCAGGGTCTGGGAGGGGTATGTGGTGGCAAGTCTTTCCTCTATCCTGAGAGATAGAGAGACCGCTTCCGAAGAGACCCCTGACTCGTTTACAAAGGCGGTAACCATAACAATCATAATAATCATAATCATAATAATCATAATACATATCATGCAGCACATAGGTAAATATCGCATCACATG
>BJCO01636733.1:0-12520 GCA_018326465.1 Flaveria floridana
GATAACATGCAATTTTCATAGTATTGACATAAGTATTATTCCACAGGTTTTGATGCGGGTAGAACAAGAATAAAAGGTAACAGAAGATGCTCGCAGATATGCTGAGCAAGATGCTGCAGCTCAAAGATAAGCTACCGAAGTGCTTCAGGTCAGTTTTTAGTTTTATTTGGTATTGACCAGTAAAAAACAACTGATTGCTTGATTTAATTTAATTTTTATTTTTTTGCTTTTTCTAGGAAAAATATGAAACAGCAACCGCTTCCCTTGCTGAAATGGAGAAGAGGGTGGTTATGGCGGAATCAATGTTGGAGGCGACCTTGCAATACCAATCTGGCCAAACTAAAGCACAGCCATCTCCAACAAGGTACTTGCTTATAAAAACACCTAGAAAATCTTCTGCATACCAACAAAGTACTTGCTTATAGCCTTATAGGTTCGGGTCTAATAAACTTAAGAGGGTGGTTGGTTGTGCGTTTTGAAAGTGATTATTGAAAGTGATTATGTGATATTAAGTATCATATTCAGATAAATAACTGTATTAAATAATTAAATTAGTTGTTTGGGTGTTTAGCATGTTTTAAACAAAAAAGACACCTTTTTAGAAGGAAAATGATATCCCTCATGAAAGTCTTTCAAATAAACTTACAAGTTAAAATGAGTGTTTGCATTCTTGCTTTGATAGCAATTTTTTGCTTTCTATCAGGAGGATATATGTCGAATGGTGGCTCCCAATCTGATGGAGATTCGAATAACAAAATAGTCAGTACCTAAATTATTCCATCTGTTGTTTAAATCTATCGTTAATTGTTTTTCAATGTGTTTTTTTTTCTATCGGCGGTACACAGGTTAAGACATTTCGCGCAACGCACGAACTTGATCACAACTAGTTTATGAAAATAGCGTAGTTTATTTATTTTAAGTAAGTTAAAATTTGCTCCAGTTTTGGTCTGATTTGATGAAGGGGCTCATGTGCCTCCATTAGCTCACCTTCCCTGCGTCCCAACCATTAAAGTGCTCCAAAAACACCTTTTTTATCTACCAAAATCAACAAAGCTTGTATAAATACAAGATTTTCCCAAGAATAATACTATGAAAGTTAAGGAAAAATAGGGATTTTAATTCACAAATTTACAATCAAACCCAGTTTAAGATTAAAAGCAAACTAAACTTTCAGGAGATAAAAAAAACCCAAAATGGTGTTATTGTGATGATAAAAGGTAAACACAAGATTGCCAAAACAAAAGAGAACATAACCCAAATAAATTGATTAGTGACTTAAGGGTTTTGATCTTCAAGATTCTTGATTTCTAACATAATGCTGAGAAATTTGGTTTGGGTGTGATATTTTTTGAATTAAAGAAAACACAAATAAATAAAACTATACTGTTTTAGTAAATACTTTCAAAATAAAACTATTTTTATAGATGATATTTTTTCAAGTAACGCTCATTAAGGAAAAAAACTCAATCCATTGTTGTATGATGAAAGGGTATACTACTACTTTTTTCGGCTAGAGTCTGATAGGAAATGTTGTATTAGTTCTCGTCAAAACAATGATAGGTGGTCGTGGTCATGAAGGCGTAGTGTTAAAAGTGGTATCGAGATGGACCAATTTAATCAACTTCTTGCATCTGTAAATGAGGTCCCCATAAACAAAACGAGTGGATATGGGATTTCATTGCGAATGATTTCTTTAGCATAAATGCAATTCAATAGTGCATTGATAGTATGATTTTACCTAATGGGTCGTCGGAGACGAGATGGAATACATATATCCCAATTAAAGGAAATATTTTAGATTGACGAATTGCTTTGAATCGTCTTTTTAATAGACCTAATTTGGTTGATCGGAGGATAAATATTCCTAGTGTTCTATGTTCAGTTTATGATGATGCGTGGGGATGTTGGATCATTTGTTCGGTGAGTGTGATGTCGCTAAGAGATCATGGATTACTATTTTAAATATTTAGATATCCCGCACCCATTTTGTTACAATCCTATGGATTTGATTACTTTGTTGAATTCTGTATCGAATTCTAAAAGGCAAAAACAAGTTCTTCGTGGGTTCATTTTGACATCATGGTGGTGATATGAAGGTTTTGTTACAACACGGATTATGCTCACGATGATCGGCAAAAAAGATGCATATTTGATTTTATTCTTATATTTTTCTTTTTATGAATAGCAAACAGAAATGAGAAATTGAACATTACTTGAACGGGTTAATTGCAAATACTTTTTGTGTGTGCTAGTTGTTAGTTAGTTGTAATAAAATTCAGCAGTTAAAAAGAAGATTCACCAAAGTAAATTATTGTTGGTGAAATTGAAGTCAAGTAAATTAAAATCAAACAAAATGATGGAGGTTCACCATCTTGTAATCGTAATATCAGTGGCCGAGCTTTAACATTCCCGTAGAGAGTCACAATTTTTGTGTGTTATATATTTAGACTCGATCCATCATAAACAATAATGTACTCCTATCCTACAAAGAACATATAATAAAAAGTACTATCCATTTTTAGGGGCATCTCTACAGTATAATTAAACAACTAAAGTAACTGTTTTATGCCCCCACACTTTAAGGGCCCTCAAATTTCAAAACGAAAACATATATTTTTGGAGATAAATGAGAAGGATAACAAAATTCTTGAAGGTTTATCAAGGTCAACATACAAAACTTAGTTCATCGAGGTTGACTTACGAAACTTGTTCACCAAAATTTCACGGAGTGTTCAATGTTGACGGTTCTTTTAAGTTAATCAATTCTATTTTTTTTTTTTTGTAATTAATCATCTGATCTACTAACTATTATTGTCTGATCTTGATCATGCTCAATTGCTTTAATCTATCATTGTTCTTTTGCTTATGTAATCTATTATTGTTTGTTTTGATTTTAATCTATATTTGCAATTGATTTTCTTTTTACTTTAATCAATTGTTACTTATTTATCATTTAATATGCTCTTTTTTAGTTGATAATGTTTAAGTTAATTAAGTTATTTTCTGTCACACTATAAACAAATTTGTTTATATCGCCGGTTTGAGTAAAGCTTTTTAGGAATAACATATAGATGAGGGCCTCAAAATTTTATTTCGCTTTAAGTCTCCAGAAATATTAAGCTGACCCTGTCCATTCTCATGAATTCTAAATTGATTAGTAATTGGTAATATAAAAGTTAAAATCTTCACCTGAGAGGCCGAGACCAAGGAAATATATATCTTTTAAGAGTGATATAATTTTATTATAAAATCTAGCAAGACGTGATAAACATTGTACAACTCAAGACCTAATGGACAATTAGGAAAATTAAAGGGCAAAATACATAGAGATTTGCCAACATTCGTCTTGACATGACCCTCATTTTTATCCTTATTGCTTGTATTATTATGAATTCTCCTATTAGCTCTTTTAAAATTGAGACGAGTTGTCACCCATTTTTATAATTTTCATTCTTCAAAGAATAATATGTTGTTCATATTATATAATTTGGAGCGCTGACATCTATTATTATGTGGATAAGGTATAGTGGCACCTTGACCTACCCCTCTAACGAAAAGGCATTCTTGTTGAAGTACAAAAATGAATAATTCATTCTGCAATTCGTTTTGCCCCACCCATTCCTTCTTTAGAGGCCCTAAAAATGTAGGCCACCAGAACTTTTTCATGTGCAACCTGATTGCATATCAAGTCACTATATTTCCTTGTCATAAAAATCTAATCAATGATTGAATAAATATTGTAAATATCTAATATTATTAACTGATTTAATTATTTAAACACAACATTTTAATGGAAATATTCAAATACAAAGTTTTCAAAAAACTAGAAAATGTAAGAAAAACTAAAATGTTAACACGTGTGTTTTTTATCAACACCAGATTGAAGGCAAAATTGGTAATTTTTCATCTTCTCAAGTTTCACATTTTTCTTAAACGTTCATAACTTTTACATATTATATTATTTTTAAAAAAATATCATAAGACAAGCATTTTTTTATCTTTAAAAAGCGTATAGTGTTGAAATAAAAAAATTTCATGGTTTTTAGCTCAATGTGTAATTTCGTCAAGTCATTGTATAATCTTCTGAATTGATGAGCATTACACAATTATCCGGTGAGGATTACACAATGAACTGGAAACGTACAAAGTTTATAGTTTCAACATTGTGTTATTCAAAAATCATTACTTTAGAAAAACACAATGTATAACATAATATTTAGTGTTATACACAAGGATCAAAATTAGACATAATGAATAACACAATTACCAACACTAGACTCAATTATTAACATTAGACACAATGAGTTGTTTGACGATTATTACATGATAACCTGATCATGATACGCAATGAACTAAAAAACGTAAAACAAATTACATTTTTAGCATTGTGTTATTTAAAAGTAACTATTTTAGAAAAGCCCAATAGAAAACATAATGAATTTATAACTTGATTTTAACAAATTAATTTTTACTAATTTGATTTTTATTTAATTAATAATGTTCATTAATCTTTTTCAAAAATGAATTTTTGGATGTGTTTAATTTTTTTTCTTTATGTCACAGTATAAGTTTTTTAAAACATATTTGTGTTCAAAATAGGTTTGATTTCATAACATCATAAGTTATATCAACTCACAGGAACATACTCCTATCGTGAAAAATGAAATCAATACCAATCAAAGAAAGTCAACACTATTTGTAAATGTGTGTGTATGTACGAATGGTATGAAGTTTAGGCAAAGAAGAATACACATGAAATTATCACACAAAAGGGTTAAGTATCACGCAGAAGGTACTCTTCTGTGATCGTTCTATCTCCACGTAATTATTTTAAGCAAGTATAATCCTTCTTGGGGGATAATTTACTCCTTAGTTTGTACACTTGTACCAAAAATAGACTTTGTATTCGAATCTCTATACATACATACATGCATGCATGCATGCATGCATGCATGCATGCATGCATGCATTCATACATACATACAATGTAGGTTTCACTCACATTTTAACACATTTTTAGGCTTTAGGGACAATATTGTTATGTATGTTTTTGTTGCATAAAGTTACGTATATTATCGTTTATTTAACTTGTGATGGCATTAGTTTTTTCACGGTTTTATTAATTACATAAAAAAATTGAATGTTATCAACTCGTCCATGTTATGTTTTTATATATAAAGTTATGTTTGTTATTAATGTAACTTTCAACACGCTTGTTCATTACAACTTTTCGACATGACATTTTAAAAATTTTACCCTGCCGCAACATGCGGTCATAATACTAATTAGAATAATGTAACAAAATATATTATTAAACATTGTGATATCTAATCTTAGTGGAAAAAATAACAAGTTATGTAAGAATCCAGCGGATTGAAACCGGTAGCCAAACTATGAATTCAAATTATCTCCACCATTGTGAATTCAACTAATTGGTAAATCTAACATCTAAGGTTCATAGTTGTCTTTCATTTTATAGTTACCAATCCCTTGCAACGGGTATGTCCTAAATTCCTTGAGGAACCTTTCGGTGACATAATAGGATCCTGCTTCGTGTCTAGTGAGTCCCTTTAAGACATGGTAAAAGACATCAATATTGTTGGCATATATAGAGTCCAAATCTTGCGGCATCTTTATAACGAGAAAGCAGCCAAATGATAAGAGGAAAAAGTAGTAGACACAATAATGGTGACTATTGGCAATGTAATCATGTCATATCTATACCCTACAACGTGTTTGTAACTAGCAAAATAAGTGTTGCATCGGTAATTCGAGATAAGACAGAATGAAGGAACCAAATGATAGGAGGGACGGTGGGAGAGTAATATTTTTTAAACGGGGCGAACTCGATATATGTATATTTTTTTACACGAGTGGGCTGAAATTAACACTAGTACACTACTGCGCTCACTAAACTTTGCCATTGATAAGACATATTCTTATCGGAGTTTTATTATTATTGATTATATCATTTATATTTAAGTTTCTTTGTTAGTTATTATTTTATCCTTTAGTTTTAATGTTAGGATGAACGTTTCATACATATTAGATGGTTAGATATGGTTATCTTCTTTTTATTGTCTATAAGCTTTATTTAGTGTCTTTGATGAAACACATATTTATTCTGCATTTGGATATGGTCCAAAAATTAACTGGTGTATTCAGTTGTTGAGTGTTACAGGAATCATTTAATGGTGGTAGGGTTTGTGTGATATATAGCTTGTCGATTACCAAATGCTGCAACTTGCTAATGTTGCTACCTTTTTCACCATATATACATTTTCATCAATTTGTGGCTACTGGCTTTTGTTTAAACTCAAATCTTAATCAACCATCTGCACTTGGTTAATGACATATATGTGTATGACAGTTTCATCATATGCGCTATCGTAATCAAGAAACAAGTTGACACCACATGCCATTAATATGATATAACGCAACCATCACATAGTATAGAACTCAAAACAAACAAACAAACAAACAAATAGATCCGGTAAAATTTCTCTCATACCATAGCTAAAAGTATGGTCGGGAGGGTGGGATGAAGGCAAAACTTTCTTGCATACCGGAGGATAAAGAGGTTGCTCCCATTAAGACCCCCGGCTATGGTACATAACTTATTTTTCGCTAAACTTGATAAAAATATCATGAAGATGAAGAAGATGATGAATAAAGAGGAGGTACAACATTTGACATTTGAGCAACGTCGTCATCTTTCATTTTAATGTTATTTATTTTAATGTTATCTTATTTATATGTAACTCCTTTTGGTTTTACGATAGTACCATTGACCCTCAAGTTATACACACTCACATCATATCATAATATTACATATTTCATTCACTCAATATATGGTCACACTTCTAATTTAATTCGGCGAATGAGTAAAAGTTAACAATTTGATTTTTTTTGGAATATGTTGGCTAAACAATTAAAGTGAGATGCGATAAAAAAAATACTCCTATTGTATGGTTTATTATTAAATTTATGTAAATTAATAAATCATAAATGATAAATCTAATACTATTATACGTATAGTTAAAGATGAGAATATCGATACAATCTTAAGGTTAGTATTGAAAAAATTAGAGTGTGGGAAAATGTTGGCTGTACAACATATTTTTATGTTTAAGTTTTTCTCTTTTTCTTTTTTTTTTTAAGTGCAACTTGTTAAATGAGGATATATTGTGTTATCCTATAAATAACAACTCCAACTCAATTGTAAGTGCGAAGATCCTGCGAGGCTGTATGATCTTTTCGAAGCTCGATTTAACGGATTGAAAATCGTGAGTTCCTAATAGACTTTTGGTCTGCATACGCACAAATAAAACCGATTAAGACATCACAAGAATGGAAGTCGTTCTGCAAGAATTGTTTGACGTGATGAGAATAAGTATTTGATCCAATGATATAACTAAAAGAGAGAGACATATAAAGAAAGGGAGAGATTTGTGCATGGGGAATTAATCCCCTTTTATCTCATATTTGTAATGTTTGATTATGTATGGGTGATGGTCATGTATGGTGATTGTGAGTGATTTTAAAAAAGTTTGTTACGTATGTGTGCCCGTTATCTCACGCAATGGAGGTGTTGTATTTCAACGGCTCAAATTGGTGATGATTATAGTGTTTTGAATGGTCAACATGTGTCCCTCATTTGTTTTAGCGAGAATCGACCCGACCTTGAAGTTCTCGGGTCCGGATCTTACATCCACAGTTAAACAATAAAATTTTTAATAACATATACACTATTAGAAAACTGTTGATTTTCCAACAAACATATTTTTGTTGGAAAATTCCAACAAGTTTGCCTTAGAACCAAAATCTTAAAATTATATATTCTAATTATCAATTTTTGTGTACAAATTTTATGCATGTAGTACAATCATTTTATTTTTTTAATTTAAACTTAAGACTTTCATACTTTTTTACAATTTAATCCCTATAATTTTTCATTTCAACTTTTGTTATTTATACTTTTCATCTTTTATAATATTTTTGTTTTATATTATGGTCTAAATTTTGAGAGTTAACACACCAAACGTGTGCGTGTGGGTCAACTTTGTCCGTCTATTTTTTCTCATTTAACGGTCCCGTCATAACATGCGGGTCCTAGATTGACTTAGTTGTTATTTTTAATGTCTTATGTTTCACGTGTGTGTTTTAATGTTTTTACGTCTACTGTGCATTCGGTTTTATTTTTGTCGTTCTTATTTCTTTTTAGATACGAATTTTTTTTTCGCTAATGGTGATGTGACATTGCTGCTACGTGGTATGGTTTTACGCCCCCACCGTCACAGAGAAGGAATTTTATACTAGTTTTCGACTAATAAAAGAGAGTAATTTTTTTGAGAATTTAACGGAAAATTCCGATAACTATCCAACAGGTTTTTGTCATCAATTTGTCGGTAATTCAATTTACCAACAGTTTTTCCAACAAAAACTGTAGTAAATTATGAAGTTTTCCTGTGAGATTATAATTCATAATAGGGGAAATGTTTTTTGTTTAGTTCTCACGCAAGCCTAGCTATGTGCAATTAGGGGTGCATTATATTATGTTTAAATAGAGGTGAACTATATATTTATATTGTTTATGTCTTTGTCTTTGCTTCACCTAATTTGAGTGATGAAGAAAATGTGTGATCCCATTCAACTAATTAATTAAAAATTATCTATGAATAACCTATCCGTAAGGTATTTCAAAACTTTATTGAAATTAAAAAGAGATTTTAGGTTTAAATCTTACTTTTTGTTTCGGAGTTGTGTACTCAAATAATAGAGATAATCGGATGGACAAATGACTCGTCAGTGATTCAATTAAGTGTTATAAAAAAGTTAGAACTTATCTAATTTATTAATGGAATGGTAAGTATTAGCGGGAAAAAAGAAACCAACCGATGGGATTACTCATAAACACTAATGGAACCCACTAAAATCACAAGAAAAAATTTAGATATGAAAATTTATATTACGCGTGGCCTGGTAAATGAATACCATAACCCGTAAACTTGAGACGACTACCGACAGTAATTAACAAATTAGAATTTAATCTTTGTTTATGGGAAAGACTTTCCAACCATCAATGATATTAAGTATAAGATTTTGTATAAGAATTTCGTCAAAATTTTCAATCAATTTGTCATTGTAATAGGTTTACGACAAGTATATGAAACAATAAGTTGACCTGTATTAGTAAAAGTTTCTATTTATGGTACTACGAGCTTGTGTGAGCCCGGCCACTTGTGTTATATATTACCATATTACTTGTGGGTGAAACCCGCGTGATGTGACGGGGGTATAAATATTTTTAGTACTGTGTCTTTAGTTTACTCTCCCTTATTTTGTAACTCTCATTTTGTTTTTTTATTTGATTAATTTGTGATATCAAACATGTCTATATTACTCTATGGATGAGCAGACTTGTAAATAACAAATTATTTATGCATAATCATTTGTACCAAATGTAACAAAATTGTTCTTAAGTGTCTTAAAAATGCATTAAAAATACAATGTTGTCTAAAAAGTTGTATTATATAATGCTATAAATATAGATAGATTAAGATAGCATTAAATATAATAGTCATACTTTAAATTTAATTAGCAAATGATGGAGTACAAGTACCCAATATTTAAGGTATAGTAGGAATAAATCTTATGACATTAGATATTCAAAACTTGTAACTTTTCATATATCATATTAAAATTGATGTAAAATTATAAATTTAATTATTGTTTCTTTATTATATAATAGTATAGATTGGTGTTGTTAGACATTTGGTTTAGGACTTTCTACTATTAAATATCATGATATGATAGTGCTGATATTGTTAATTACAGTATTACAAATTGTCGTATCGATTGTTTAATGGTTAATTGCTGAAACCGTCAAAGCATATAGGGATCTCATGACAATTTTTTCAAATAAAATAATTGGGGATATTCAAGGGGAAATGTATCTTATATTAAAAAATTGATTGCTTTTAATATATGAACAAATAATTCTTCACTAATTTAATATATTTTTTCATATCAAAATAAAGTTTTTTATAATTATGTTAGATTGTTGTAACGTTATGACCCGTACATCACTGTAAATTAGCATGTCTCATCAGTGTATTTTTTTATTTTTCTATAAACAACTTTTTACATGCAATACTAGTGTTGTTCATCCGCGCGCATTGCGCGCGGGATGTACACTAGTTTTAAATTTAGTAAGGACCGAATTCAGGGCAAATAAGAAATTAGTTGTTTAAAACTTGTTTTAGGCTCAGAATATGCTACTCGTTGCGGCTGCAGGCAAGAAATGCTGCCACGCCAAACAACGGGCTATCATTTTGATTTCATCACAGCCTTGATACAACATAAATAACTATAACAACTTTCCGAACAACTGCAACAATACAAACTTACTCTCAGGTTGGCAAAGGCTTGTTATTATCGACAATTATCCCAACAACAGCAGCAAGGCAGTATCAAACATACCCATCTCAAACATAATTAACCTTTAACATGGTCTGTTTTCAGATAGCAACTATCAACCCAGCTTTAACATCAATATCAACAGTCTCAGATGCGGTTGCCGTCATCATCATCGACGCATAGTAAATCGAGGTTTATACATGCTTTTATTGCTCAAGAAATCCCCCAAAAACCCATCTTACATTCGGTTCTGTCGGTGAAACCGACAAGAAAAAGATCATCGTGACCAACGGTCCAGTGGCTACCATCCGTACAAAGGGACGTCGGGATAACTACGACCACCACATCGCCGTGACCAGCAACGCATTCGCCACCAAGGAGTGACCAAAAAAGCCACTTACCGGTGGCGAAAGCAAGCGATGATAGACGTGTGAGGCGACGGTAGAGAATCACCGCCAACCCTAAGCCACTATCAATAGAACACTACCACCACAACACCACCGCCCTGGGACCCGGAAAGGGTAATACGAAGTGACAACCCTCAAATCTGGGCAAATAAACCCTAACCACTACCATGCATCGCCGTTGAACAGATCAGGGTGACCATAGAACAACCATGACCACCCATCAAACGGTGACCGCCACCGTCGCCTTTGCCACCAAAACCACCAACGGTGAGATCGTTGCTAACAATCACCGGGAATCTTCAGAAAGGCGGTCCGACAGGCGCCACCAAAGGCGGTCATTCGAGACCGCTGAAGAACCGGACCAGGGCTACACAGACGCCACCAAAGGCGGTCGACAGATAGCCGGCGACGTCAGAGCCCACAGATCTAAGGCCGGCAGTGATAGACGGTTCCACCGGAGCCGCCACCCATAAACAATACCATCGACCACCAACCGCCGACATACGAGTCTCTTAGTCGGTAGAAGGGTGAGGCGGCGCTAACGTGGGGAAAAATCAGCGACCCAACGATCGCCGGAGGTAGAGAGGGCCACCGACCGCAGAGGGGCTCCATGGAAGAAACCTCCACCTTTAAAGCACTAACATCGTAACCAAGGAGAATGCGAAATACTGAAATTACCCTCGATTTACTGTTCATGAGACTTCTATTTTCATATATAGAGTAGTTATCATTCCTATCATTTCATAAATGCAAATATGCAATCTCGTTATTTTTAAAAATCAATGCATTCTTTGATAAATTTACTCATACTTTTAAATTATACCAAATTACTCTACTACACGCTTGGATTTGAATAAAATAGTTTTCATTTCAATGACAAGAGAATCTATCAAATGAGCTAGTCTTATATTGACAAATCATTAGTAAATTATCTATCTATATAATTTTGTAAGGATTCCTATAAGTCTGATGCAGCCAAAACACTCTTATAAGAACTATCTACAGATGAACATAATGTTCTTCCGTAGATATTCTAACTCGAACACAAGGAGTTATGCATCCGTAGATCTCCGCGGAAGACCAACTCCTACGGAAAGCCAACTCTGTAAGGATCAAGTCTGATGCAGCCAAAGTACTCTAAGTCTTCCTGCAAGCTGCACAGAACATGAAGTAGAAATGCTACGGAAGTTTTACACTTCACTTCAGAAATATTCTAAGTGTAAAATCTTCCGAAGCCAAGACCAATATCTTCAGAAGCCAGAAATGAAGTCTTCCAAAGCTTCAAAGACAAAGTCTTCCGAAGCCAAGGAACCAAGACATATTCTTTCAAAAACTTTTATCAGACATGCTTTTATCTGATATATTTTTTCTGTAAAGCTGAACCACTTTCCCGCTGCCCACTCTGGTTGGTCACCAACTTGCATGAGTTGATGAAATGGTCCATGCTTTAGGAAAACTGTACATTGAGGTCTTGGGTCCAACCTTTCTACTTTATGTACTTTTATCCTTTTTGTAATACATTAGGATGTGAGCTATGGCATGTCATAGTCACTAGCCAAAAGGCAATCTGCCTTTTGACTCTACATGGATTTTGTTGTCTAGTTCATGTATCCAGCTGGCCTTCAAAGTATGGCCGGCTGTAGGTTGTAGTATATAGTGTCTCAAGTCTTGTAACTTAGTAGTGGTGTATGCTT
>BJCO01636734.1:0-12637 GCA_018326465.1 Flaveria floridana
GATTTTTCTTTCATTTACGGAAACTGAAAATATATTTAAATACAATATTTTGTATTTCTATTTAAAAACAAAATTAAAATTCAAAAATACTTTCAGCAAGGATAATGTTCTCGCAATATGTGACCCGGGATTTTTTAGTTTTGGAGGGAATCGAAAATACGTATTTACGCGGTATTTTTCAAGTTTGGTGGGAATTGAAAATTAAAAAAATACGTATTTATCTATAGCGTGGACATTGTTCTTGCTATAGATCTAGTCAAAAAATTTTATATATTTTCACGGTCAATAAAATTAATTAAAAAACAAAAATAATCTGAAAATTGTACTGCGAGAACATTGTCCTTGCTAAAGGTCTGGTCAAACTCAAAAACCAACTGACCCTACTTTTTTGTCTTTTAGTGTGCTATAGCAAGGACATTTTATCCTTGCTATAAAATTTTCTTGCTAAAGGTTCTTTTTCTTGTAGTGGTTCGCGGGCGTGGGTGGCCTTTCGCCAATGGGTTTACCTGGATGACCGGGCTTAAAAATTATTCGTTGGCGGTTAAAAAAAATAATACAAGAAAAACATATTTCCTACACATATTCAAACCACTAAAAATCATAAACTCTTTGACATTAAAATTATACTAAGCAACTAGGTTGAGCTACTCCTCTCCTCATACTACCTCTACTCTCCCCAAACGCATACATATTACATCCTACGTACACTTGTAAACACAAATAAAAACTTTTCTATATGTTCTTGACTACAGAGGGTGTATCCAATATATTTACCCATGGATATGAGTTTCTTGACATTTCAAACCCGAGAAGCTAGAATTTTACTAACCCAAAAACTAAACATCATTCGACTAAATATTTGTCGTAATATTAAATTTTTTCAAATTTCAAGGGTTGAGTGGACATGAAATCCAGTTTTATAATTGCAATTTTTTTTATTCTAGATGTTTGATTAGTTTATTCTAACCAACATCTGTCTATAAAATTTCCTTTGTTGCTTAAAGAAAAAATATTGTCATACACACCCAAATTCGAAGAAAACGTTACTAAAAACAAACCCTAACTTAAAAATGCACAACTTCATAAAATTGAAATCAATATAAATACAAAAAAAACAATCCTTTTGAAAACATTTCTAACCCAAGCTGAATTTTGCCATGGTTACACTTATAATATCAACATATGTTGGTCTTTTAACGTACACCAAGGAAAAACCAACATTTGTTCAATCAACTAAAAAAAATCATAATATTTGAAAAAGAAAACTCAAATAACATAACACATATGAAACAAACAAACTCATACAAGATTGTCTATAGCTATATATTACATTATGACAAGAGATTCATGATTTCAACACACAAACTTTACGTTCATCAGTAGCAACTAAGTTACGACCCATGTTTACCGGGACTTTCCGCGATAGAATTCCCATTCTCATCGCGCGAAAGCTTCCCCGAAAACTCGAGAGGCCGACATCTTTCTCCCATGATAATTGTCCGCTTCCATACCGCCTCATCATCATCATGTTCATGATCATGATCATCATCACATCCTCCATCCTCTACTTTCCTCCATGAGATCATCTTGGCCATCAATAAAGCTTTACTACTCAAACCACTTCCTAATTTCGACATCTTCGGCTTTTTGTCACCTAAGTGCACCGTGTTCTTTTCTCTCTTATACGTATCCGATCTTTTTAAACCACCGTGTGAACCGCATAGAAAACCAATGATCGAGAACACGGATATGACTGCGAGTACAAGCGCGATAAACGTGAGGCTCGGGAAGGGTAGTACCGTATTTTGTATAAAGATTAGTTGTCTAGCCATGGTAGATGTTACAAGAATATAATCAACTGTAGATGAAGGGATATTAAGAGAATGTTATAAGTGCAATCGGGGTTGTTGAAAGTATTGGACCCTGGTGGTTGGTATATATGGAGTGACTATTAAGGTAATGGACAAAAGACCCCATGTTTGGTCAAGTGAAAATTACAAAACAATCCTTGCTTTAATATATGTTTTACATACTAAAAATATAAGTCACCGGTGACAATTATTTGTTGACATGTGCTAAAAGAAGTGACGACTGGGGCGGAACCAAGGGATGGTGAAGAGGCTCCGTAACCCCTGGTTGTCGGAAATTTGACGAACTTTTTATATATAAAAACTGAGATTTTAAGAAAAATATAATTTGAACTCGGTCAATAGAAAAAACAACCTTATGATTCTCTAACTACTAAATTCTACTTTCGACACTGATGCCAATAACATAATCTTTTGTAAAAAATAAATCGTGTTTTTAAACTAGTCTAATTACCAGTGGACCGTTAAGGTGGTCGGTTCGCAGTATGGTGTTTTCCTAATTTTTCTAAACTATAATTCTTCACATGTAAGGAAGTGTAAGTGTTGGTCAATATTACAACATATACAAACTTATTAAATTGAGGTTTTAAGAAACCAATCGCACACGAAGAAAATATTACTAGTCGGGTCAAGTAAAAATAACCGAAAGTACAAGCTTTTATATAATTTAATAATCGGAATATTTTTGAAAAAAAAAACCATATAATTATTTTTGTTGAGGGTAAATTTGGTAACTTGATGGGGAAATGAGTTGATGGCACTTTTCGTGCCTCACGGGCCGAGTAGACTTGACGACTTTTGGCATTGACTGACGGTTGACTCCACGCTTTAACGACGCAAACTTCACGGCTCTTTATTTGTCCGTTAGCTCGTGTGGCTTATTTCATTTCATGTCACACTTACCTAAAATATTTAGTGATGAATAACGATGATAAGTTATTACTATTGATCAATCATCCTTAGCCCAAAAGTTATTATTATTGGGCTCAAGTCTTACTCTAATTAAAATACTTAGAGTTGAGCCAGTGAGTTTTCTTAATAATGGGATTTTTCCAGATGCGGTTGGGGTTGCGGTCTCGGTTGAAAAACAGATAGGTGGGTCCGATTAAGATAACACCTATCATCCGAAACAGAGTCGTACATTTGTCGTTAGAAAAAGTTATTATTATTGGGATCTAAGTTAAATGTATACTTTTATTACAATGACTCTTGCTTGAAAATCATTTTAGGCTTCAAAAAAAGTTGAGCTAGATACATGTTGTGCTCGTCTGTTATTCATTGCTAACACGAGGTTAAAATAAAAAATAATAATAAAAAGCTTGATATTGGAGAAGAAAAAAGTAACACGAAAGAATTGGTCCTCCACCACCCGTTGTTGTCCTCGTCGTACTCCATCACATGTCCAGCATCTCATAGCCGTCAATTGTCGATCCCGTCATAATCCTTTGGTCGTTTGCTCTAGCATTCTTTAGGCCGAGATGAAAAGTAGGACCTTTGCATGGGAGGTTTCTTGTCATGTGATAACGTTATATTGATTTTTTCTATAAAGACAAATAAGTTTAAATACTTCGACACAGAAGGATTTGAAGATAAAATAATTGAGCATCGTTAGACTTCGGTCAAGTACGAACTATGAAGAACATCAGTGTAAACCCTGACCTAAATTTAGACTTTGAAGACAAAGTAAATGGGAGGGTTTGAAGACAAAAGACGTAACCCCAGATCCAGACTTCGAAGACAAAACATCGATGGAGGGTTTTGGTTAAGAAAGGAAGCGAGCGAGAAGGGGAAGGTGAGGTGACATAAAAATGGTTAGGTTTAAAAAGATACCACGTAATAGTTGATTATGAGTTTGAAAAAAAAAATTATCATACATAAATGAATATTGATGTAGCATGTAAATAACTCTAGAGATAAAAATTTCACGTGCTTTGAAGAAAATAAAATAAAAAAAAGTAAAAAAGGTCACATGAATCCATAAACATGTTTAAAATGACATAAATTTCACGTGCTTAAGAAAAATAATAAACTAAAATCAATATATTCCATATTACGAGTGAAGGTTCTAAGAATTTTCATGTCTAAGGATTAAAAACAAATGTGTTGAAAACTTGAAATGACTACTATAGTGACAATTGCATTAAAGTGTAGTAAATTGATATATTTTTGATAGTCTAATAGAAAATGGTTACATGAATCCATAACATGTTTCTAAAAATTTTATAAGTTTTTTTAACTGTTGGTCAAAATTTAATGAGGGCTCCCCTCGGCTCTCATTTGACATTGGGCTTGTACATGAGACATTTAAATGAAATAATACTTATACCAACACAAAAATTTCATACGATAAAGATTTCATACGATAAAGATTTCATACATATGAAAAGATATTTTTTATGTCTTGTAATAACTTTACGCATTTCATTGAAGATAACTAATATATGTGTTTTTGTAGGACCTCTAGACCCCGATTGGCGTGTTGCATTTTTTCATGGATATATAGTCTTGGAAGGAAAGCAACAATATTAAATGTCCAAATATTATATAACATGACGATAACACACACATATATATACCCAAGTGAAAGAAGTTGATTATATATATAAGTATATAACTAAAATGGTTGATTAGTTTGTTTTGAACATGAAGGAAGCTATATAGCAGTCGGTGTAAGATTTAAGGCACTTCTTCCTTCCATTTTCTCACTTTGTTCAAAGAGTAATTAGATCAATTTCAAAAATGAATTGCAAATTGTTGATTAAAATTGAAAAAAAGGAGAATTTTTTAATATGCGTTCTAAGCCAAGACGGGTCTCTTTCAAGAAAAATTAACAGAATAAGATGGATGCGTTATTAAACATGATAATTCATACTTACCATCTCTTTTGTCCTTATTAAAAACAAATAAAAGTACTTCATATGGTTGTAAAATAAAGTACTAAAACCAAAAAAATAATTAAATAATAGCAGGTAGAAGATAATTTGTACTGATTTCTCTCTGAAGTAACATCTTTATGTTATGGAATGGAGGTAGAGTTTACTTTCATCTCACCCCCAAACTTTATTATCAAATCGAAGTTTAGAGGTTATGTTTATTTGTTGTCATAGGTTTGTAAGAATAAAAGTAGCAAAGACTTCTTGCTAGATAACAATTAAGATGGCATTTTAGAGACTCTTAAAAAACTCAACACTATTTTTATTAAACAATGAACTCACACGCTCAGTAAATCGTCACATTTTATTCAAAACAAGACTTACATCCTCACTACATGAAAGGAACATTGTAGGAATTTTGTACCATTGGGCTAATGCCCTTTAGTACTTCAACCCCATTTGAATTTGAAGATGCTAACCCCATCTGATTATCAAGACGCATATTTTCCAGATTGAATCGGAAGTTTCATTAATCTTGTTACCATTGCCTTTAAAAGTTGCAAAAGAATGTGAAATTCTGCCTTTGCTTGTGTTTCAAAGTGTCCTCCACTAATCTTGTTACCATTACCATTTGGTGGCGGTGATGGTGACTGGTGGCTCTCGATCTTGATGATCAATGGTTATGGTGGTGGTGGGCGTGGTGGTGGTGGTGGTCAGTGGCTGGTGGTGATCGGTGATGGTGAGTGAATGGTGGTGGTAACTAAGGATAAAATGGAATGGAATGAAATGAAAAAAAAAGAAATGGGTGAATAGAATGGATTTAGTGTGATTAGAGAGAATAAGATTACTTGTGTAATAAACCATTTTATTCCCTTTGCTAAACTAAACATGTTATTTTTCATTCACACTCAATCGTTCATTTCATTCCGTCTCTCATTCATTGATACCAAACGGTACCTAAATGATTTTTCCTCACATCGGATTATGAGTTTAAATCTTGCCAAGTCATTTTTTTTCTAAGTCCTAATCTTGCCCCGTTGCTAGAGGTGCACAAAGAAACCGGATCCCCGACCCGAACCGGAAACCTGACCCGAACCCGAACCGGTTTGGAACCGGTAATAGGCCAAACCGGTTCCAACCCGGAAAAACCGGCGATTTGGGACCGGTTTGGATTATTTTGGGTGAAACTGGTTCGGAACCGGTTTTTATCAAAACCGGTTTGGAACCGGTTTTTATCAAAACCGGCTTACGAACCGGTTCAACAAAACCGGTTTGGAACCGGCCCAAAAAACCGGTATGTGTATTTTTTATAATTTAAATATATTATTTACTGAATTAAAAATTAAAAAATACCGGTTTTTGGACCCGAACCGGTTAGGAACCATGTCGGACCGGTTCCAACCGAGTTGGGTTTTTTCTACCCAAATCCGGTTCCGACCCGACCCGGTTCTTGGTCAAAAACCGGTCTTGATTGCGTTGACCTGAAACCGGTCCGGTTCGGACCAGAACCGGTTCCAGGAAAAAAAACCGGTTTGTGCACCTCTACCCGTTGCCCTTTCAATACAAATCTATCATTTTACCGGTAACCGACTGCGGCCCAACTTCTTAAACGGGTCAATATTTACTGATACATAATCCTTTTATTTGGGTTATGTTTTGGACCCAATGGGCTGATATGTTTAACCAAAATCCGGGTCAAACTAGTTCATCTTCTAAACACACGCCCAAAACAGCAACTGTGCAAAGCGGCGAACGAGGGCAACCAACGTTCAAAGCTCTGCAGTCTCAATTCATCTTCATCTTCATCTTCATCTTTATCTTCCTCTCAAGCGCCTTCGCTTCTGCCCAAATTTTCACCATCTGTTCGTCATCATCAGTCTCAGGTCTGTTACTTATCTCATTTTGTTATGTTTTATTCATCTTTTTGAGTGTTATATGCTAAATTAGGGTTAACTAGATTGTTGTATCCAAAATATATCGGTAGCTATTTAATCATATTCATTTGGTTTGTCATATTAGGTTACTGACTGTTTCTTCGTATAAGAAATGGTCTCATAGGCCTCTTTTGATGCTACTTGTTTGACCTACTTCTCATTAGTCTTGCTGCTACTGTCAAGTTTGTAGGTTATAATGATTTGTAAAAGAGAACTTGAAAGAGTTAATATGTTTAATTGGAGTGAATTAGGGGAATGAAATTGGAAGTTGAAGGAATTAATATGTTTGGTTATGGTTTATGAGTTTTAAAGTTTGGTTGAGTTTGTGTGTGTTCATGTTGTTTGGATTCAGATGAAGACTGTAGCTGGAAAAATTGTATCTACAAAGCCTGTTAATCTCTCTAAAGCGGCCAACATCTTGTCGAATTTTGTAAACTCTGACAATGGAGCTTCTCAACCTGTGACTGCTTACCTTCGTCGCGCTTCTGCAGCGTTTAATGAGCTAGTGTACTTTAAAAAGCACCATAGGCTGAAGAAAGGTTCGTCAAAGGAAGAAATTTCAACAAGATCTCATATAAGTTATAGAAGCTTAAAGGAAGATGAGACTAAGGTTCTTGAAAATGGCGGGGTGAACAAAACATTTGAACAGGATCCTGTTGAAGTTGAAGGTAAATCAAGAAAGAAAGAGAAGAAAAAGAAGAAGACCGAGGGTGGTTTGGTGAGTGGGGAGAACGATAATATTGAAGTTGATTTAAAAGAAGGTAATGAGACCATGAGCGAAAAGAGTGAAGAAAAGAAGAAAAAGAAGAAGAAGAGGAAGAATGCGGAGGCTGATGGGGGCGAGTTTGGTAATTCAGCAATGCCCGAGAGGAAGAAAAGAAGGAGAACTGAAGCTGGTGATTAGGCTTGAAAATTTGGTGAGCAATTTTGTTTTTATCTAGTTATAACTTGATGAATGTGATATCATTGTTTGTTAAGCAATTGTTTAGCTTATAGGCAAATTTTGATGGTTATAAACAGCTTTTGTGATTACTGGTATTATTTTCATCTAGGAATCAATTTTCAATGTTGTTGACTTCATATATCATGCAATTTGACTCTCTTTGATTTATAGAAAGTAATGGCTTAGTAACTTGTAGGCTGTATGGATCACTAGAAGAAATATTAGCTGGTGGACTCTCATGTTTGTCATTTAGTTTGTGTTATCTTTATTTATATTTATATGCAAGTATGTCATGCTACTTATTATTCTTCAAGAGTTGCGTGGTTCGAACCCTTATCAATCTGCCCACTAATCAGGCTGAATCTACTCATTCTATTTGTTAATTTGAGAAAATCATTAAGAAATTAAATGAGTTTTGACAAACGAGTGAGTTATCTTCTGCCCGCTAAACAGGCTGAATCTACTCATTCTACCTTTAGCTTGACTCTGCTCATAATGTTATACTAGTGAACGAGCTCAAGGCATGTCAACTTGAAGCTTTTAAGGAGCTAGTTTATATGAGTTGATGAGCTCAAAGTCCATAATCATTTCTTCAAAACAAGGGAACTAACATTTTTTCCTCATAAATTACCTCTTTAATGATTAATCAATAAGCTTTATCTTCTGTAATACATATATCTACAATTTAATATTTTGAGATGTATATCCGTTTGATCATATTTTCTTACCAGACATGTCAAATTTCTTGATTAATATGTCGTACAACCCAGTATAATCTAACATTTGACACATAATCTCACCCATGATCCGTTATATTTGTTCTTCAAGATCCTCTTTCATTTAAACCATATTAAACCCCATATCAATCCGCTCATAAACCAACATACTCTTTTGCAACCGCTATGCAATTAGGGATCATTTTACAACTGAATTTAGTTATGTTTGTCCGTTTAACTAAACGAACACAAAATTTTTGTTCATGTTCGTTCATTTACTAAATAAACGAACATAAACGAATTTCCGCCGAACATGTCATGAACAGTTCATGAACGTTCAGTTTATTTACAGGACTAATAACAATGAAGGAAAGTCCATAAACATTACATTTAAGTGTACACGATACCATTTTTTGTTATCAACTTATGATTCTTTCATATTGTTTTAATCCAACTTTTATTAGTTAACACGTAGAGTCAAAAATTGGTATATTATATGCGGTTAAGCTTCCGAAATTTTCATATTTCTTTGTTGGCAAATAGACCAACATAAATATATAAAGAAACCAAATTATTAACCATCCCGGTTTTGATAAAGATAAATCATCCCAAACTACAAAGCAAAACTTAACAATATCAACATCTAAACACTAAGAAAGTTGAATGTACTCAAAACAAATTCACTTCCAACCTCGATGTCAAATATCGATCAACCACTTCTTTTCACAAAATCTCTAAAAGATTTCTCTGTCGGATTCAACAACTTATAAACAAAGCCTCCAGCTACTGCTCCGATGATCGGTCCAAAGATATACGCCCAAATTCCTTTGAACTTCCACTTCACAATAGCCGGTCCAAGACTTCTTGCAGGATTCATTGATGCTCCAGAAATCGGTCTGAAATTTTATATCAATCGGTAAATTCATTCCATTTAATATTTCACAAAAGATTAAAACTAATTTGAATAATAAGATATATCATAGTAAAAGTAAAGAATGTTTACATACCCTCCAACAAAGACATTTAACATAATGGTCATTCCAACTACAATCCCTCCATGCTTTTTTATCTGCAATTTTAAATCAATAAATTAGTAAAATTAGTTACGATTAATAACATTATAAACCAATAATTTTTTTTTATAAAAATGTTATCGAAATAACAAACATTAAAAAGTCAAATCTAACTAATGTTTACAAGATCATTTATATATATTTCATAAGAAAACATACCGCCCTATGATCATTTGAAGCACCCGAAATAACAAACATAAGGATAAATGTAATGACTATTTCAACAACAAACGATTGCAGTGTTGATCCAGCCGGTATGGTTCCAAAATACGCTTCCGAAGTCACATCCATAATCAACGACAACGTCACACTTGCAAGAATCGACCCCAACAATTGTGACGGAATATAAAAAGCAAGCTACATATAAAAATATAACATAAGTTTACCAGTAACACGTTCTCATAAAAATATAATTTACTCAGGTATAAAAATATACATACCTCTTTAAACGAACACAACCCCAAAAGAGATAAAGTAAACGTGACAGCAGGGTTAAAATGTGCACCAGAGACATGACCCACGGCGTATATCATGGCCATAACGATTAAGCCCCAAGTTACACACACGCCGGGGAACGTTACAGTGCCACCATAGAGCTTATTAACCGCCACCGATCCACAACCAGCAAAAATAACACAAAATGTGCCGATGAATTCAGCAAACATCTGCACAAAAGTACGAACAAATGATGTAAATAGCTATAATTACGTATACACTACGTTTAACTAACAGAGGGCCTTTAGCCTAACAGTATTCAGATGTGTATAATGATATAGCTTTGAAGTTATTAATATACCTTTTGAGCTAAATGGACTTTGTGATTTGTGGAGATATTCAAGGTAATATCGCCTTTTTCCATTGCGGAAAATTGAGATTCTGCTCCGTTAATCATGTCGATCGGGCCGAAATGAACTTTCAAAACCAGAGAGAATAAGATACAGAATTTAGGGTTTAATATGTGAAGGATGGTGTAAACGATGGTGATTATATATAGGGGAAGTGGACATGCATGAGCTGGTGGTGTTTTTGTTTTATTTTTAAAATTTGAAAGTTGATAAGTTATCTCACGAAATGGGAAGTTAGTTGTGATTTTTATGATTCTTTTCTAACTCATATTTTGATTTATAAATATGAGGCGCACATTTTTTAAAAATAGTTTAGATGTATTCTCTTTATTTTCGTTATTTAAGTTAATATATATAGCTAGTTGTAAAGTTATAATTGAAGGCATGAATGTTATGATTTTGAATCATCTTCAATCCAACCTTATCTATTTCTTGACCAAAAAATTTCTTTATTGCGATTTTCTCGTGATTGTAAAGAGTATAAGGCTCTTATTCTTTTTATGCCAAAACTTTCTAACTAATTCTTTCTCCTTTACTTTCTTGATGTCTAAAATTGGAGTATATACCTTATGCATTTTATGTCGAGACTGTTGTGTGTGTATTTTCTTTTATTTATTTTGTGATGAGTTGTTTAATGCCTTACCAGGTATAACATGAAATATAATATAGAAAGTAGGTATCGTTGGGCTAAATTGATAACATGAAATATAATATAGAAAGTAGGTATCGTTGGGCTAAATTGAGATGTGTAGGACGTATGAGGCGTCATATTATATAAGAGTGTTTTACGTATATTTTGGTTAGAGTAAATTGTATAAATAGTCTATAATGGTTTGTCAAAATTAACACATGTGAGATCTATAGCATATTTGAGGTCTAACGTACTTATATTTTTTAATGAAGCATGTGTTACTTGATTATGCAAAGCATAGTCCTTTTATTTTATATTTTCATTTTTATTTAGTATTTAAGAATGTTTATTTAGATAAAGTTAATGCTAATTGATACAAAATTCATGCGTTTAGATTGAGAGTTTATATTTTCATTTTTATTTATTATTTAAGAATGTTTATTTAGATAAAGTTAATGCTTGATACAAAATTCATGCGTTTAGATTGAGTTTAATGATTAAGTTTGAGCAATCACTTAACATTTGTAAACATGATGGATTAAATCTGTCATTTAACAAAAGACGACTAAATTCTGGTTAAAAAAGAAAGGTAAACGAGTGAGTTAAAAAAGTAATTTTTTAACGTGTGAATTGAAGTGGTGAAAAATGACAAAGCAAACATGTGGTGAGAAATCAAGGAAACTAGGGCTATTCGGCATCCATATGTGAAGAACAAGCTTCTAACTTGTCAAGTGTAACTCTAACCATCACCGTCTAAAAAAATGTGTACCTTAACTTTAACCTAAAACCTATATTTTTAATGTTATTGAGTTAAAGGGGAGATTATGAGAATAATTTAGGGATTTATTGGTTGAAGATTATTTATTTTATATGCATAATGCTACTAGGTTCACAAACAGTTAATCATAAGTGAACAATATGATGTTTATGGGAATGTATTTCTTTTTTCTTTTGCTTAAAAACCACTAGGCATGGTTGAACTAATTGTGTAATGAAATTCAAGCTTTAGGACTTGAGAGTTTGACCTAAGATGATGAGTATAGTGCTTTTCTGTTTAACTAGTTAGAGATCATGAATGAATGAAAAATGATTCAAACCTTTTTTTATATGTGATAACTATCAAGAGTAAAGAGATTTGGAAACTAGTATTTGATAGTCATGAATTATAGCATGCACCGGTCATGTTTATACATTTTAGTAAGCTAATAACGTTCAGGCACCCAATTTAAATGCATGGTGACTTAGGGGCTGTTTGTTTGGGTCTGACCGAGCCTGGTCAGACGCGAGCATCTGACTCGGTCAGACCTGTGATGTTTGGATGCTTGCCTCTTACCGGAGATCACGTCTGACCGGAGCTCCTGCCCGGTCAGACCTCAACCATAGTCTGACCACGGGTCAGACGTGAAGGTGGTGCTTGCGGTGGTGGTCGGCCTACCAAGAGTCTCCATCTCGGCCCGAAACTCTCGATACCCTTGAAAGGCATCGGAGCTGAGCTTCTTCACGGCGACGGTGACGCCGGCAGCGAGGATCGGGGGTGGGTGTGGTGCGACGGCGGGGTGGTGGGTGGCAGATGAGGATGATGAAGGTGAAGATGAGGATGATGAAGGTGAAGATGAGTGAAGATGAGGGATATGGCGGAGATGATGGCTTGGAGGGTGGGATCCATGGTGGATTTGGGGGTTTAAGAGAGAGAGACGAAAGAGAGAGAGACGATGTTTGTGGATGATGATGATGATTGTGGTTGTGGTTGTGTT
>BJCO01636735.1:0-12776 GCA_018326465.1 Flaveria floridana
CCCCCGTCGGCCGTCACCGGCTGCTTGGTTCACTTCGGCTGCTGGCCTGCTGCTACTCGATGCCTCGGTTGCTCGACTGCTGCCGCCCCCATCGACCATTGATTCTTGAAAAAGGTTACTTTTCTTAATTGTTTATTCAAGTTCAAAATCTTTAACGTTTTAATTGTTAGGCTTAACTTATTTTGCTTAATTTGTTTATTAATTTGTGTATTTAGAATGTAGAAATCTAGAATTTATAATTTGTTTGTTAATTTAGGTTTTTAGAAATCTAGAATCTATATTTTGTTTGATATAATTTGGGTATTTTAGGAACGCCGAACCAACCCGACCCGACACGGCCGAACCGGAAACCTGAAAAAATTTATATTATCTTGTTACAAAACGAATTACCGAAAAATAGTGACCCCATTGGAGAAAATTTCTGGTTCCGCCACTGGTCACTTCTTATCTATAATTTGTTAATTTGTTACTAGTTTCTTTACTATCGATTCATTTGGTTAACATAAATGACAATCAATAGAATTTAACTGCTTAATGGTGTGATTAAGTTATGTATTGCCGGTGACCTTTGACATTTCTAACCCATTAATGCAACAAAAAAGACAAGCAAAGTAAGCAAATTAATGGCCAACTTAATTTCACGATATTAATGTTCCAAAGGACTGTTATAACAAGTTTTCTTTTTTATAATCCAATTTTAATCACTTTTGCAGATGAGGTAATGGCTATATCTAGTCAAATATTGTCTAGATTATTTTTTTATCAACCATTTTGCAATTTCCATTACTTTTATGGACGGGTGATGTGGATGATGTAACACCCAGGTTTAGTATATTAACAGTTGTTAGAGATCAATAGCCTTATTTATGTATGGATTGTGTTATACAAACACCCTTTTTTATTATTTAGACACTCTATTGTCTTTATCTCTCTCCATGTATCTATATGTATGTATAGAGAGAGATAGAGAGAATGAAAATAAATATGGTGTATCTATAACATACCCCTTTAATCAAGAATGATATCTTAAGAGTTTCATACTTAATAATACACTTTTAACTTATTAAATTCTACTAAAACTAGGAAGTGATAAGTTCTTATGAGCGTTATGTTGTGAGTTGATGGTGTCCCTCTTGGTCAGTTTGTTGTTGGCTTCATTTGAGCATCATGAAAATGGATTCTATAGCTTTAATGCTCATGCAAGCCATGCTTAGATCATGAAATTAAATAAAACTATTGGTGGCGGCAAAAATAAGATCACAGGTAATACTAATTCTAGATTTTCGTCGCAACGTGAAGTGGGGACAAAACTAGTTAATTGTTTGCATCATAATTTTATATATCATAATAAATTTTTATATAATATATTTAATAAATTAAACAAAATATATCAGTAAAAAATTTGTTTAGGCCCGCGATTGGCTCAAGCTCGATAATTACATGAGCTCTTTTTAGGTTTGGGTCAAGCTCAGGCTTGTTAAAGCTTAGCCCAGTTTAAGGTTTTTATCGATTCGATCTCAAGTAGCTTATAAGATACTTGGTTTGTTTCTGTTAGGTTTGAAGTCGTTGATGTTACCGGGCTTGTGATTGAGTTGATATTAGAAGACATGGGTGGCACCATTTAGTTGGAGATGGAAGGCTTGTTTTGATTTTCTTGGTCCCCAAGTTTGTTAAGCTAATTTCTTTGGCAAATATAACAATTCTAAATGGAATATAAGGAGATATCATTCTACTAAATAGAATTCATTACAAAACCATGACAGAATAGGACAAACCTGGTATTTCATTTAGCTCTCGCTTTTTTGTAAGGGCCGGGGAAGGAATGGATCGTTTCGCTATCTGATGTACGAATATTTACCCTACACTTTATGCATGAGACTGTTTCACATAGTTTGAATTGATGATCTCAAGATCACAAAATAGTAATTTTACAAGTTGTTTCAACACCCATCTCAAAACCATTACATAAAACAAGATTTAAATCTTAAATTCTCTAACTTTAATAAAATAAGAAGCATTGGATACAAAATCATGATGAAGCATGAAACAACATATATTAAAATAGAGTAAAATGTTAAATGACTTTCAAATTGTGGTGTTAATTCAGATCCGAAACACAATAATATGACAATCAGTTGTTTCTTTTTAACTCGTATAATAAACAAGTCGTCCTGTTTGATAATGCATTTAATTAAGTGGGTCAACTTATCGACCCACTTAAGATCATAAGAAAATTATAAGTTAAACCTATAAACGTATTTACGACAAATGGATTACACAGATCATGTCTAATACATGGATCTATTAACCAATTTAACTTGTTTAGGCAAATGGATTACACAGATCATGTCTAACACACGGTCTTGAGTATGTCCACGTTAAGATTGATGCTTTGCCATAAATAAACATTATAACCACACAAACTTATTATTAGCAAAGACGAAAGAAGAAAAACCAACATCCCACAAATTAACAGAACTCACGTCTTCAAAGAATGCGACATGAGGAAGACGTTGACTCCTCGTCCCCGACAGCGTGTTTAACACCGGGCCAACCCTTGCACTCACAGTGCTGGCCCTCGGGGATCTTCTTGTACACCGAGGCGACATGAAACCCACAACCAGCCCACGTGGTTTTTCCACACTTGGAACACTTCACCTCGTAACACATCTATCCGATCCTTCGGTCTAATCGATCACACTTTTGATATCTTGTTATGGCAGTTTGTGTATGCATATATACATGTACATAACGTCATTGCTTTCGTTGGTATTCTTGTTTCCTTGTTTTAAATGAACAGCTAGGAAGTCAATTATTTTATAAAGACCCTTAGCTTAATATTAAAAGTCCTCACGCATCTTAAGATAACGCAAAAAAATTCCACAATTCAATATGTACTTGTGGAAAAATATTTAAAATAATAACTCCCTACCCTACAAAACAAAATTATATAATTTTTCTTTCTATAAAAGTTGAATGTGAGTTTATCATATTTGACAAATTTAAAAGGTAGCGGTTCATTACTTATAAAAAGAAAACTCATAAGTACGCACATGTATTCTATAAAAATATAGTTAAGTGACTTTCTCATATATTTTTTAACATAGAGACTTGTATACTTTATATTATGTTGGAGTGACTTTTTTCATAAAAAAAGAAGAAAATGCTTTGTTTTTTTATATTTACCCAAAAATAAACGAAAATTGTTAAATGTTGAAAGACTGTATTCGAATGATTATAACATTTTAAAATAATATTTTTAATCTTTATAATAAAAAAGTTAAAAGAAAAATAAATAACGAACCTAGATAATACCACCTATTTTGAGCAACATATAATATAATAATATTTTTAAGTCGAACCATTACCATCCGCCAGCCGTTTTGCAAACTAGACCGTGAGTTACATCCACCGTATGGCCATGGCAACTTGCTATAGAGCATTCACAACTTATTTAATGTTGATTTGTAAATATAACTAATACTTTTTGGCTCTTTAACAATTTAAAGAATTAATGACATTACAAACGAAACTTTATTAATAGGCATGTTTTTAATAGTTTTAGTTTCTTATCTCTTATTTTTAACTAGCTTTAGTAAACCCGTGTATTACACAGGTTGAATAAATAAAAAATAAAATATAATAAAATTATTAATTATAAAACAATATATTAAGACATGATATGATTGAAATTACTAATAAGTAATAACTATAAGTAATAAAACAATAATATGAATATTTTAAATTTTTTTATTTTTAAAGATAAAGTAAATATTTTATTTCAAAATAACATTTTAAAATTTTTCCTTACTATAACTTCCTATTTTAATTATTTTTTTATAAAAAAATTACTTTAAAAAGCCCCCATTTTAAAATATTACTTAAAAATAGTTCTATTTTTAGGAAAAAGTATTTTTATAAAAAACTATTTCTATAGAAATAACATTAATAAAAAGACCTCTTTCTTAATTTATTAAAAAATAAGTTATGATATAAAAATGAATAAATAATATTATTAGTATTTAATGTAGTTATTTAATAGGAGAGACAATCGAAAAAATTATACTAAGAATAAATGTGATGCAAACACGTGGCATCACCATTTACCTTTTTATTAAAGTAGTAAGATATAAGTAATAACTATAAGTAATAAAAAAATAATATGAACATTAATTTTTTTAAAGATAATGTAAATATTTTATTTCAAAATAACATTTTTAAAATTTTCCTTACTATAACTTCCTATTTTAATTATTTTTTATAAAAATTTACTTTGAAAAAACCAATTTTAAAATATTACGTAAAAATAATTTGATTTTTAAGAAAAATTATTTTTATAAAAACTATTTCTGTATAAACAACATTAATAAAAATACCTTTTTCTAAATTTATTAAAAAATAATTATATTATAAAAATGAATTAAAAATATTATTAGTAATTAATGTAGTTATTTAAAAAATTTTAATTATTAGTAATTAATGTAGTCATCTCATTCATATCTATTATTATGAACGAAATCGAGTTGAAATCAAACGTAATTTTTTTATAATTATGTTACTGGGATTGTTGTTGGTAATAAAAATAAAAGTTAAGATTGTTACCGGTCAAATCAATAGTATGAATGATTATCGTTCAATAAGTAATAGTTTACATTATTAAAATCAAATTTGCTTTTATAAAATTACCAACCTCAAAATCTAAAGAGAAACCTATAATGAGAACCCACAGCCTCATGTCAACCTGTTGATCAAAAGAGACATGGACAAGGAATCTATTCATTAAACGCGTCCTTTTTTGGTTGGCTCGTTGATTTTTTTTTGAAAGACCAACAAAAATTTTATTAAAAAGGAAACCTGAGTAACTGATAGTTAATCAGGCATATTACAGAAATAATACAGTTATCAAACACCCAAGCAAACTAAATCAAAGTTACACCACATTTCCCATGTAAGACCAACAACTTTAGCCCAATTTTTCAGCCATAATTAGCCAAGAGATATGATCTCTTCCTTTATCCTTTGGAAATTTGTTTGCTTGTTTCTGAAAACCTACTCATTTCGACACCTCCAATTAACCCAGATAGTCGTTTGAATCACTAAGAATACCGCCTTCCTTCGCTTCTTGGAGCCTCTGTTTCGGTTATAAAAGGTTGCAAGATCCTTGAGTTTCAAAACATATGTCGGATTAATCCTACACCAGTGCGAGATGAAATTTCAAACCTGAGCCGCAAGACTGCATGTAGCAAAAAGATGCAAGGCAGACTCCACTCCCTCATCACACATCCTACACCGAATATTCGAGATAACCACATTTCTTCTAGCTAAGTCTGTGGTTGTGGGAAGTCTATCTTGAATAAGCCTCCAAAACAGAAAATTCACCTTCATAGGTGCTCATTTGTTCCACTCAAAACTCAAGTGAAGATCTAAGAATAATAAGCTTTGCGCCTTGTCTCTAATACTTCAAACAGAAATTTCACCCGACCCATCAAGAACCCAACTCCAGTGATCCTCCCCTGCGCCAAAGTCGTAACTTGGAATATCATTCGTGAGCATGTTGAGTTCAGCTTGTTCGGCAGGAGACGAAGGTGATCGAGCCCAGGATAAAGACAAAACTAAGGCACCCCCATTTAACCCAACTCAGTCTGAAATCAGTGTAGTTTTCACTCTTTCCAACTCATATAAATATGGATATTTAAGCTCGACTGGATCATTACAAAGCCATCGATCTTTCTAGAAAAACATCTCTTTACTACAACCCGGGTACCCGTAAAGTAGTGCTGATACCCACTTTTTGGAGTCAAACAAAATATTATATATCTGTTTCCATGGGCCCGATAATGAGAGTTTTGCCGGTATAAAACTCCATGCCCTTGACATGTGATGTATATTCCATATTACTTTCCTCTACAACCTATTCCTCTCGACTTTAAATCGCCACCACCATTTGGCTAACATCGCCAAAATTTACCATCCGAAGTGACCTAAAACCCATACCCCCATATTCTTTAAAGGTCATAAATTCCATGCGACCCATTTTATTTTTTCCATGTTCGGAGACGAACCCCAAAGAAAATCTCTACGCAACTTTTCCATCACATTAATCACACCAATCGGTGCTTTATATAACGAAAAATAATACGTAGGAAATGCATTTAGAATCGATTTAATCAAAGTGATACGACCCCCTAAAGATAATGAATTAGCTTTCCACACCGGTAGCCTTTTTTTAAAATCCCCACCACTGAATCCCAATTTTTGACTAAATTCATATTGGCTCCAACTTGTAAACCAAGATACTTAAAAGGAAAAGACCCTCTCATACACCCTATCACATTCGCCAACAGTTGTATGTTTGTATCCTCCACCCCAACTCCATAAAGATTGCTTTTTTTAGGTTAACTCGAAGCCCCAAAACAAGATAAAAGCATCAAAGTAACCGTTTCAAATTAAGCACATTTTGGAAGGACCATTCACCTAAAAAATGATGTTGTCTGCATAGATAATATGTGAGATGGATGGGCCATTAGGGGAGATAGAAATACCTTTAAAAATATCCAACGAGCATGCCTTCTTCATAACCCCAGTCAATGCTTCCATGGCGAGGACAAAGAGAAATGGAGACAACGGGTCGCCTTGCTCAATCCCCTCGAGCAAGAGAATTCTTAAATCGGTGAACCGTTTACTAAAACTGAAGCCCTTCCCAACGTCATGATAGATAACACCCACTTTCGCCACTTTGGAGGAAAATTCATTTGAGTAAGCATAGAGTCAAGAAACTCCCAACTTAAAGAATCATATGCTTTCTCAATATCAATCTTGAATATCAATCCTTCATTCTTGTTGTGTTTTAACCATGAAATGATCTCGTTAAGCATTATTACCCCGTTCAAGATGCTTCTATTAGCTAAGAAGGCCATTTGCTCCTCCGACAAAAGCTTTTGTATAACCGGCTTAAGACAATTAACGAGTACTTTAGAAACGATCTTGTTTATACAACCAACTAAGCTAATCGGGCGGTAGTCATAAAGCCTACTCGGATCATTTCTCTTTCGTATGAGAGCTATGAAGGCGGGTATGCACCCACCACTTAATGGTTCGTGTAAAAACAAATGTTGGAACATGTTAAGGAAGTCTCCTTGCAATTTAACCCAATAAATCTAAATAAACTTTAGATTAATACCATCCGGACCCAGGGCTCGGTCACCCTCAACTCCGAAACCGACCTTTTAATTTCCGCTAATGTAAATGGATCCACCAGGTCATCAGCTTCCTACTCAGAAATTGTAGAAAGAAAAGGGCATACAAGTGAAGGTCTATTGACAATCAATTCAGTGAATTTCCCTACAAATATATATATATATATATGTTTGTATATATATATGTATATATATATATGCTCCTTGACCAACGGCGGCAACGTTACCCACTCACCATATATATGCAGACCATGGATGTGATTGTTACTAGTATTAGCATTGACCACACATAAAAGAACGATGTATTCTCATCTCCTTTGGTAACCCAACGGACCCGAGATTTCTGCTTAAGATCCATATTTTTTTATTTTTTTAACCTCCGCAATATAATTTTTACAATCAGCTCTATCTTCTAATTCTGTAGCATTCAATATTCTCTGTTTAGCCAATAACTCTAATTCTTTTAGCTTTTTCATTCTCCTATTATAAGTATCATTCATTATCGCCTTACAGTTATTAATCCACTCCTTCAGCCGCCTCTTGACCCATTTCAACTTAACATCAAGTGCCAATCAGCCGGACCATCGAATTTGAAGCCTGCCAACAACTGATTTACATATTCGTTTGCCCTGTGTGTGTCAAGCCAAGAATTGAACAAACAAACCGGTATCTTTCCATAATCTGTTTGTACTGTAGAGAGGAGGATAGGACAATGATCAGAAACAAGATTAGATAAGGCCACAACTGAAGACAATGGCCATTTGTTCATAAAATCACAGGTCATAAGAAACCTATCTAATTTACTCAATTTCACCCCATCATCCGAACAGTATGTAAATTGCTAACGTAGGTTTGATACTCCATCAGATCCTCCGTATCAATAAACTCATTGAAGAAGTATGCATTCAGACTAATAAATTCTAAATTTAGTCTCTTATCAGGCCTTCGGATATCATTAAAGTCCCCAAGTAGAACCCACATACCCGAGATTGAGTTCTTCATCTGCAATAATTCGATCCATAGTCGGCGCCTAGCGATCGGGTCATTTAGGGCATAGATGTTCATAATGTTATGGGTTTACCTGGACATTCTAATCTGACCCGACACCACCATAAAATAATGATTTTTAATCACCCTGTTTTGAATAAATACCGCGGGATCCCAGATAGATATAATACCCCCTAAACTACCAGTAGCTTTCACATCCTTAAAAACCAACACAGTTCTACCCCAAAACCTACTTACCATGAATTCAATATTTCCTGGAAACTTCGTTTCATGAATTGCTACAAAATGAGCCCCGTGCGTGGTTTTAAGACCTTTGATCATTCCGCCTTCCTTAAGTCCCGAACTCCCCTCAGATTCACTGACAAATAATTCATGGGTAACCATAATGGGCACCTTCATCACCAATTAAAGCTTCCATCAGATCGTGAGCTCTCTCCAGTTCAAAACCCATACTCTTACCTAATTTTATCGTGGCCTCCGATTCAGATTCAAATCGAGTACCAGTCTGGTTAGGTTGTTGCATCTCAGAAACTAGGTTCGGCACCCGCTCCGGCTCAGCCGAAAGCACCGGTACTGATTCAGGCACACCACCATTGTCGGCTTCCTTATCAATATTTCCGGACTCCTATAGTGACCCCTCAATTACTGTTGTCTTATTTAGGTTAGACAAAAAAATAGAAGCTGGGTTATTAAGGTCAATGGGACCCTATTACCTTGTTGTTGACTAAAGATATTATCCTAATTCTCTCCCTCAGCCAAGCCCAAAGAAGTTAGGTTGTTGCAACTCCTAGCCCTTTTACACGATCTTTTAAAAATACCCAGGCCCACTGAATTGTTTGTCCCCACCTTGAATGAATTTTCACTATAATTGAAATTATATGAAAAGTTCCCACCCACATGCATGTTGACAACCTCCCTAGGGGTGTGGACATCATTGCATTGAGTATCATGTTCCCCGTGCATAACCTTTGAATTCCTATGCAAAACCTCTTCGTACGCCTGTTCATTTCCTTTTGTAATACCTATCGTTTTCACTTCTATCCGACCGGTCATTACAGAAGAGAAAGCCTCAGATGGAGTTGACTCCTTTTCTGGTTGGATTTCACCTTCCTCAACATCCATATTTTCTTTTCCAATGGATTCGATAGAATTAGGTTGACATGAGATTTTGGTCTCTAATAATTCACTCAAAAAAGAAGAAAGGGAGTCATCATCGACTTCGTTGAACCAAACAGAGAACGAATGTCCTTCCCAAGTAACCACAACTTCTTTTTGAATCCTATTCCCTAAAGTGGTAAGAACACAACATTTGGAGTTGTAGTTCTCAAAGGACGCCCAGAAAAATCCGAACCCTGAATCACCTTACAGAATAGGTTAGCCACTTCATTAAAAAAACCTTCTTCTCTAAGCTGTAATGGAGCTCCGGAGATACGAATCCAAGCAACTAGGTCATATGAAAGGTCTTGTCCTTTCCAAGGATTTACATTGGAGAACAATCCTTTCCACAAATCCGATTTCACCCTGGAGAACTCATGGGCTTCCTTGTTTTCTTTGAAGATGATAAGCAACTTCAATCCTCCTATGTAACTGATCGTGTAGTTCTTATAACCCTTACCATTCAGTGTTCTTCTAATCTCTGGAATAACTTTCATGCTCAACGCCTCTGCTATTACCGACCGCATCCTACAATGACTCGTGTACAATGCCATCTTGCCCTTATACTCAAACCTCTTCCTGTTATCATGATCTTCACCAGGCATTGTCGCCTTACCAGACGTTCCAGCGATAGCGTCACGATACGAGGCCGCAGAAGGGAATATATATTCCTTTTGGAATGGGTAGTCAAAATCAAGCAACCAAATCAATCACACAGACAACAAACACCACATGAACATGATGCTAAAATCACCTTCACTTATAAACCTAAATCACCACCACAAACACATTCTTGCTTTCAGCAAAAGTTGAAACTCGTGACGTTCATTCCCGCTTTCAGCAGCTTCTCCACCATCGGAACAGATCTGGACGCTGATCCAAGTGTGCAAACGATCTTCATCCTCGATCTTCGTACACCAATCGGTTGCACACTTTGATCGGTGGTCATCTGATGCATTTTAGGTTTGATTTGTTGAACGATTTGAAGGAATTTAACAACACACTTATTTTGTGATTTTGTAAGGCCCTGTTCCCAGGCACCTCACAATTGGTTATTCATAGCACTAAACATACATATTATTATACATATCATAAAATATCACAACGGAAGTCATTAACAAAAACGATTCATTTTATTAATAATTATTGTTGTTATGCAATACAATGCTGTTCAACTACAAAAGAAACTTTCACTGATTGCATTACAAAACAACAATAATAACATGCGTGAATGGATGCCAGTCTTGCCCCGCTAAGTAGTGACGCGATCACCGTAGACCGTCACCGAACTTCCATCGGGCGCAACTAATCGAATCATCTTCTTTCGACACACGATGTTCGCTTCATAGGTTGCTAACCAATCCATCCCTAGTACTACATCAAATCCACCTAGGGGCGTCACATGTAACTTAGCAGCAAAACTATGACCTTCTAATTCTATGACACAATCGTCTATCATATCAGTAATTCTAGTGGACTTACCAATAGCATTTTCTACGTCAAAACGTTCACCAATACTTCTATTACTAATAGGCAACTTAGCACAGAAAGTAGCAGAAATAAAACTCCTACTAGCATTAAAATCAAATAACACAGAAGCACAAATTCGGTTTACTAGAAACATACCTGACATGACATCGGGATCCTCTCTGGCCTCCTCCCGCGTCATAGTGAAGGCTCTAGCAGTGAACCTTCGGTCCGTGGCTTCTTTCATTCCTTGCTCACATGGCCTTCCTCACCATAGTTATAACACCGTATAAGTCCACACACCTTCTCTACATGACCAGGCTTCCCACATTTGAAGCACACATTCATCCCCCACTTGCACTCACCAACGTGCTCTCTTCCACATTTACCACACTTCTTCATCCCCGAACTTGAAGACACCATCCTTCGGTCATCCACTTTCCTCCTCTTATGGTTTGGAGTGAAACCACCACCACGTCCAAGCCTCTTCCTTCCCCATCTCTTATCACTATCACCTGCCTTCTTCACCTCAACCACCGCCTCTTCCCTCTCATCATACAACCTACCTGCCTGGTCCACAACCGATCGAAAGGTACCCGGCCGGGCAGCGATCAAATGCCTGCAGACATCAGCTGGCAATCCCTAGATGTACTTCTTGATCTTTCTCGACACCGGCATCACCTGGTCTGGCACCAACCTCACCATCTCATTGAACTTGGTGGTGTACTGCTGGTATGTCATGGTACCAGCCTCCAGCTGCTGGAACTCCCTCTCTATCTTGTCGAGTTCCCGGTGAGGACAGAATTCTTCAATCACCAACTTCATCAGTTCTGTCCACCTCATCTTTCCAATGGCCCTGCTACCCTCAGCCTGGACAATATCATCCCACCAGCATAAGGCAGTGTCCATAAATGAGTGGGTAGCAAACTTCACCTTCTGGTTTTCTCGGCACTCACTGATATCAAGTCCCGCCTCCATCTCTCTCACCCATCGGTGAGCAGTAGCAGCAGTGTCATTCCCATCGAATGTTGGGGGCTTGCACCTCTAAAATGCCCCATAGTTGCAACCACGTGCAGTTTCCTGCACCGCTTCCTCCTCCTCCTCCTCACTCGAGACAATCGTCTCGGTCTCTGATCGTTCCTTCTCTACTTTAGTCACCACAGACGGTAGTATTGTCTACATGACTTGATGCACCTCCTCTACTACTGCCTCTTTTACTGAGGCCCTTAGATTCGCACTCTCATCATCACCTTCCTGGTGAAGCGTCTTGGGTTCTTCACGGACCCTCTCAGTAGTCTTAGTCTGCTTCCTAGTGACACACGGTTCAGCACCACGTCCTCCCCATGCTCCACCCCTAGAGGCCTTAGATGATCTACATCCAACCATTCTCTAATCACTATAAGATTCAAACACTAATATGGTCATTCAAGGAATAGCTCAGTTTATGTTATGTATAGTAAGTCCCTAATTACAGTGGTCAGTTATGATTAGCCACTTACTTTACTCTTCATACCCCAAGCATTTTCTATCCTGACTACATCAGCATCTAAATCTACTAAGAACACAAAATCAACTAGCACATAACTCTAATTAACTTCGAGAAAAGAAATACCTGATGACACGTAGCTACTCGGGCTGGCATCTCTTTCCTTTAGTCCCAATCTGTCACACCCCAACCTTGACGGCAGAATCGTCGAAGTGTGAGAGTTACGATTGTTCACAGCCACATAACGCTATTATTAATTCCAAATATATTAATCAAGATTCAATTATAACAATACAAGTAAAAGGCTCAAACAAAGATACATCATGAATACAAGGTAGAAAGTAACAAGATCATTGTTTATTTCTCTAAGTCCAGTCCTAAGTGAGATAAGCTTCAAAGAGTAGAACGCATACTTGGGTTATTCCTGAAACATGTTAAAAATAAAAGGTCAACATAAAAATGTT
>BJCO01636736.1:0-17717 GCA_018326465.1 Flaveria floridana
ATCTATAAATAATAATAAAAGAAGGTTTTTGTTTGACACATGGCATAATTATAGGCCAACTAAATCTTATTTTCCCGCTTCTCTCTCCTATTAAATAACTACCTTAATTACTAATGAGATTATTATTTTTTTTATTATTTTTTAATAAATTAAAAAAGAGATCTTTATATAAACACAATTTCTAAAATTTACTTTATATAAAACAAGACATTCTTCTGAAACATCAAACTTTTATAAATACGGAAAAACTTAAGACCTATGTTTTTATAAAATTGAAATTTTTATAACACGAAAGTAATTAAATTTCAAATTTATAAAAGGAAATTTTTAAAGATGATATTTTTGTTAAATTGTTTTAACACAAAATGTTTAAAAAAATTTAGAAAAAAAATTATAAAAACTAAAAACAAAAGTTTAAAAAAATAATATCGTCGTTTTATTATTTAAAATTCTTACTCATAAGTAATTTGAATCATGTCTTATCTCAAAATATCATTCTATAGTTTATAAATTTTCATTACTAACTATTCAATATATTGACGGTAAAAAAGGTCTGTTCAATTAGTTATTTATTCAACTCGTATAATATACGGGATACTAATCTAGTAAATAAATATGTACATGACATTTTGTTTCAATACATAAACGAACAAATGTAAACAAACGAACACAAACAAACGCAAATAAACAAACATATATGAACAAACGTAAACGAACGTTCACGAACATAACTGAACAAACAAAACATGTATTCGTGTTCGTTCATTTAAACAAACGAACAAAACATTTTGTTCGTGCTCATTCATTTAACTAAATAAACGAACATAAACGAACTTCCCGCTGAACAGTTCATGAGCAATTCATGAACTTTGGTTAATTTACAGGCCTAATATTGAGACTACGTGATATGATTTTACGCCCCCGTCGTAACGTGTGGGTCTTAAAACTAGCATATACTAATTACCAACTTAGTTATGCATTATGGGTTGTATCATGTTTTTGGTGGGTTGTACCCACAAATTTATTTTTTTCTTTAATTTTTTTGAACACAATTCTTTTACATCCTTTATAATTTAGCCGTAATATTTTTTTACTTTGAACTTTCGTCCTTTATACTTTTCATATTAATTTTGTTTGTCTCGGTTTAAATTTTGCGGAATTGACACGTTGCATCGTGCGTGTGTGGTTCGACGTTTACGTTTCCCCCCCTCCCGGTTTAACGACCCTATCACAACTCGTAAGGCGCTGGTCTTAGATCGACTTACTATTGTTTTAAATGCTACACGTTTCGCATGCGTGATTAAACATTTTTACGTCTACTTTTTGTTCAATTTTATTTTTTTGTTATTTATTTTATACGAGCTTTTCTGATATTAGTGGACCCTGACAATTGTGTGTCATTAATGCTATTTGACATACTCTTATAGCTATCGCTACCACATAAGTGACTTAATACTAGTTGAAAGCAAATAAACACAAAGATAAAGTTTACAGTCTTATGTTCAATCACTTCTTAGACACATGGATAAAGTAGGCTGCGATAATGCTACTTGTATATAAAGTAATCGATCCACTCGTTATCTATTTGATACCGGATCTTGATTACTCAAATCAAGTCTATTATTAGTTTGTGTAATAATAAATCTAGGTGTAAATTCCATTTGCCACAGGTAGCTCTGAGGAGAGGCAAGAAGGACAACCATCTAGGACTCATTCGTTCAGGATGTTCAAATTATTATTTTTTAATATTATATATATCTACACTATAAAGACATGGTTCCGCTTACACTTGTTGCTACCCCATCCGACCATACATACACGATTCCACTCTGCTAGTACCACTACATTTCTACCTGTTTAATAAATTTACAAACTAGACACATCCTCATAAGCTTCAAACAACTAGATAGATATCATATTAGTTCATATCGTTATTCATTTTAACAAATTTGAATTACTAATCCGACTTCATAGGATTTCAATTCATCTCACATATTTTAATGCATATCATTTTTTTGGGGAACAAAAGGTCCACAAACATTGGTTGTTCCACTTTTGAAATACAAACATCAATTTTACAACATATCAAAAAAATATATATTAAAGAATCTAAGGGAGCGTTTGGTTGGAATGAATGGAATGGAAAGGAATGAAATTGAGAAACTAGTATAATTTTCAAGTAAACTTGTGTTTGAGTGACCAATTAAAAGTAAACCCAAGGGAATATTTCACCTCAAATTCCTTTGGTTGTGTGATTTCAAAATCCTTCCATCTAGAGAGGGAATTTGAAATCCCACAACCAAGGGAATATGAGGTGAAACATTCCCTTGGTTTTACATTTCATTACCCACTCAAACATAATTTTACTTGAAAATTATGCTAGTTTCTCAATTTAATTCCATTCCATTCCATTTCTTCCAACCAAACGCCCCCTAAATCTTCTAGAAGTAATTAATTTTAATTATTCAACCATAAACAAGTAAACCACCAACCAGCCCAAAACTAATATACGAAGTTAATTAAGAACTCATGACAAAAGCAGCCCTTTAAAAAGCAAACTTGGGCTTTTCTGTAACCACTTTATGGGCCTATTCTCACAAAATAAATGCAAAACTAATCAAACCCCATAAAGCGAGTTTGAATCACGTGTGGTAACTTGCACAAACCGGTTTCGTTAAGTCAATGAAAGTCAAAACCTTTTGTTTTTGAAACCAGTCGGGTCAGGAGTCGGTTTTCAAAGAACGAAATAATCGGTGCCATTCAGTTCACTATAAAATAGTTTAAACGAGTCAAGTTACAAAGCAAGATGTTCGATAGGAACCAAACGCATCGCCATCAGACCGCGCTTTTTCCCATTTTGGTTCGGGTCGTGGTTTCATCTTCTAAAAACACAATTCTAAATTTACATCACCTATAACCCTATATGTGCCATATACGGGGTTGTATACAACTATATGGGACGTATAGCCCTAAGCCCTTTGAATTTTTCTCGTTCTCAATGTATTCGATCTTATACGTCGCTTATGGTGCTATACAAGACGTACAAAGAGTGTCGATTTAATCGGGAATGTTGTATGTTAGAACCAATAGGTGGGCTTGGAGTCAGGCCCTTATTAGTTTCATGGGCCGCATCTTTCGTCACCTCCTACCAAAAATTAGGGTTTACATGTTACTCCTCGATGCCCTATATAACCTATCATCTGCAAACATCACATCACTCATCTTCTTCAAATCTTCAATTTCATCTCGTAGATCCATACATTTTCCTTTCGTATCATCATCATCATCTTCTTCTTTATGCTCAATTTCATTTCAACTTCGATTTCACAATCAGAAGCTTCCTGTGAGGAAGAAATCCCCTATAAAGATAGGAAGTGCCGTATGACACTGTAAACCGCAGCGGATCACGGCGGCGCTGCTTCCTTCCGCCACTTATCAGGCCCTCCGATCATTCACACGGTCATCGAGCTCTGGTATTTGGTCGGGATTGCAGATCCGCCTCTTCCACTGTGTGTGTGATTTGGAACGGGTCTCTGAGGTTCTTCTGATTCAATTCTATTAAATAATTTATCAACACACACAAATACGCATATACACACACTGTTACTGTTGAGTTGATGATCTGTTGATTATAAGGTTCGATGCCACGTCGCCGGTAGCTGAAGTGCTTTGACCGGCGATGCTATGATTGAACCGATAACAAGCTTTTGTGCGTTTCGCATTTTATAGGAACCTGTGAATCGATTCTCCGTTCGTTCATGGAGCCGTTGTTTGCGATTACATTTTTTGTAGGTTTTCAAAATGTTTTGCGATTTTGATTTTGATTTTGATGTTGATTTTGATTGTGATGTTGCCGATGAGGAATTAAACATTAAATGTTGGAATTACCGACTGATTTTACATTGATGATAGATCGACTATCTGAGGCAAGTTGTTGATTCAGTGTTTTTGAGTTTGATTTTTGAATGTGTGTTGTAGAATTTCGATTGTAGCATTTTGTTTATAACATTGTTTTAAACAGAAGAATCACGGTTGAATACAGTTGTTTGATTTCACAATCCATCTGTATTGATCGTGTTATTTTGTTTAAACTGATGGATTTGAATCACTGTCATGGACTCATAGTGCTATTAACATTGGTGGCTCTCGTTGTTATCTTTCAATCGGTGCGTTATAATAAAAGATGAAGTATGAACACTCATTGAATGTTAGATTTGTTTTAAAATTGTTTTAATCTAATTTAGTCGTCTATTGTAAATGATGGTTGTTTTTATGCTGAACTTTCATTACCTGGCGTTTGACGTGGGGCGTAAAATCAAGTTAAATCACCGTCATCGGTCACAAACAACGATCCACACATTAAAACACTAAAAACGTTGAAACATTCACGTAAAAAGTAAAACATTAAAAACAATAATTAATTTAACGAAGGATTTTGAACAACAAACGCAGGTTTTGAAGCGTAACTTTCAAAACTTAGACAAAAGTGAAAAGAAAAATTTGCTAAAAATAGAAAGTATGAGATTAAAGTTGAAATTGAAATATTAAAAAATTAAATTATAAAAGATAGTAAAAGTTTTGTAAATATTTTTACAATTAGAATATATATAATTCGTAAAGGATTGTTGTGTGCCTAATAGATTGTTTAAGTGATATTTATAGTTTATAGATATTTTAATTTTTGTAATGACGTTGCAGTTTTAAGTATTTTACTTTTTAACCAGTTTTTAATGAATCAATGTTAAAGTAGAAAAACGACCACATTAATTTTATTAAAACGAGCTCTAAGCTTTACCCAAAGAAAGACATTTAACATTTTTTCGAGGAACTCTATTGAGTGTGAGCAGCCATCCGAGGAGGATTATTTTGATAGGAACCAACTGATTTTAGTTTTTGAACGAATGAGAGTATGAGAACATAAATCTCTAAATGCATGGTTTGAAAGAAGTAGAAAAACCATTGAATTTGTCCGGTACAAACAAAACAATGTACCAAACGAACATTTAGTAAACAGTTTGTAATTGTTTGGTATTAAATCTTTTATGTTTGTTTGTTTAATTAATGAACAAAACATGAATAAGTAACTTTTAGTTGTTTAATTAAATGAATAAATATCAACACAAAGTTATGCTTGTTCATTTATGTTTGTAAACATTTTATTATTTATTTGTTTATATTTGTTAATTTCTGTTTGTGAACGTTAAGTAAATTGTTTGTTTGTGTGTGTATTAAAATGTATTTATTCTAAAGAAATAGATAATTATTTATAGAAATTTTGTTCGGTAAGTATTCATTAATAGTTTATATATAAATTTATTTGTTAATAGTTGTTAATAAACGAATACGAATAAAGTTTCGTTTGTTTGATTCGTTTACAACCCTAGGTATCGATGACCAGACTTGTCTTTGAGTTAATTCTACCTCATAGTGAACCGAGCCCATGCGGTAGTTCTAGTCTCCCTGGAGAGATTTAGCTTCCAGTGCTCCCATTTTGTTAAAAATACAACTACGCTATGACAGATTAATAGTTTGCATTTCATCAGTTTTTAGAAGTGACAACAACGTATAAAAATGGGAACAAATCGAGGTTTCTATTTAATGAAAGCAATATTGACAAACGGTGGTTCAAGTAATGATCTCAAACAAGGGCGGAGGATTTAAGGGGCCGGGGGCCACCCCCCCCTCCTTCGGTAGTGTAAAACTTTAGTCTGGTAGCGTAAATTTTTGGTCCGGTAGTGTAAATTTTTGTATAAAACTAGAGTTCGCCCCCCCTAAAAAAATTAATTTTACCCCCGCCCCCCTTACAAGAATTGTCAAGCTCCGCCTCTGATCTCAAAGGTTGAGAAATAAAACGAGAAGTAATTTTAATTCTTTGTATGAACATGAGTTTTTAGTGAAGTTTGATTTTTCTAGAGATAACATTTTTGCAATTTACGAATCATATTTCCTGACATCTGTAGAGAAAGATATGGATCAAAACTTTGTAGTATACAAGTAAAAACTGTTTGGTTTTTAACGTTTGCAGACTACTAAAAATAAATTGGTGGTGATGATGGTTGATGGCGGTGCTGGACGGCGGTGGTGGACGGCGATGGTGATGGTGGTGGACGGCGATGGTGATGGTGGTGGACGGTGATGTTGGTGATGGTAGACGGTGGACAGTGGTGGACTGTGGGTGGGTGGTGGTGGTGGATGTTGGTCGTGGGTGGTGGTCGTGGTGGTGGCCAATAGGTGGTGGTGGAGTTTAACCCTCTACAGATCTTAGAAGATCTTAAAGGTGGATGGGGCCAAATCTGCACAAATAATAGCTTGCGCAGACGTTTTTTAATGAAAACGTTTTTGAAAAAACAAACAATCTACAGATGACATTAATGTATGCACGTTGTTTGCACGGCGCAGACAGAAGAACCTACGCAAACCTTTTTTTAAAAAAACAGACACCACTTTAGATCTAATTGAGTTTCATATGTTAATTCATAGTTTTAATAGACTGTGTTTGATTCTATCTAGGATTAGGTTATCTATATAAACAATGTAGGAGTTTTGGTTTATTTGTATCTTTTTTATTTCAGGTTATAAAAGAAAGTGACGAATAAAGTTGGTCAACAAGATGTTATGCTTGTTGAGTTTTAGTTTATTTTCTTGTGTATGTGTGATATCCTCTTTGTAATTTAACTGTTTACAATCATCCCAGGAGTCCAGTCAAACAGTAAACACCAACATTGCCTCTAATAGTCTAATGAGGTTTTCCAAATGTTTACAATCATCCCAAGTTCTTATTAATTGACCAAATGTTTTTCCAAGTGCAGGAAGATTGGCTTTAAGTAGAATAGAGAAAAAGAACTTGGAATTCTTATAGAGAAAACACCCATTCAACCTTTTTGTTATCGTCATTTTGTGAACCAAATATGGTATGATAATATCAAACGTAGCTTTAAAATACAACATTAATCACTCATCATCAACAAAAACACCTGTAAGTGCAAAAGAACATCCTTTAGCATTTGTAGAAAAGTGAAAAGGAATTGGACGATAGAATCAGGAGGTCATACCGATCTATTTCACATTTGAAAATAATGATGCAACACTGGTGTTGTGCTCTTATTATTACATAGGCTAATTAGATGTATTTCAGATGCTAAGACTGATAAAGAGTGGTGCATTTATTGGATTAATGAAAACTCAAGCAAATGTTTCTGGTAATGATCATAATTAAAAGTATGTTGAAAAAGAAAGTAACTGTGTACATGTTGCACAAGTAGGATTCAAATTAAGTTCTAGCATAAACCTCTTTTTTATTCTATAATATTAATTTCAACTATCTTATGCATTAGGTGGTTATACCTTATGCTTTTAAATTTTATTTGTTATTAGATCGCTGTACCATAAGCTTATCAATTTTACTATGAAATTATATTAATTTACTATAAACCAATTTGCAATATTGGTATGGATCTAGCACGACCTAGTTGATACAATGAAAAGAAGGTAGTTTGTGAGAAGAAATAGTTAATTTTTTTTGGTCTAATTTAACCTTAGAATTGATTATTATGCCTTGTTTATATCACTTACTATTTTCAAACTTCAAATGAAAAAGATCAAGTTTCTTAAAATGTGTGATTAAAAAGAGTTAAAACCCTAATAGTAAAATAACATAGAAATACTAACACAACCTTAAAATCTGTCTCTAATATAACTGAATTATCTAAGTAAAACCTCGCTTGCATCTTCTAAAATTCCTTGAATCGTGTGTGAACCGCCGTCAAACACTTCTCATACATTATGAACTACTTTTTAAAATTACGCGCATAATACATTCAAATAAATTTACGCAAATCTCCGCACGTCCTCCAACTAACACATATCAGACTTTTTTTAAAACGATACACCCATCGATAAATTATACGTGACACAAACCACGTGTATTCATGATTTCTTTCCAAAATAAATAATGATACGTCGAAGAAAATGATTCCGGTTTTTTTAGAGAGAGAGAGACCATCAACACGTTACATTGTAGAAGAGAGAGAAACAAACAAACAAACAGTGATCGGAAAATCAAGAAAATCTTGAAACTCCGATGGCGTTTCAAGAACATTAAATCTCCACCAAAAACAATCAAATCAGCCTGTAAATCAACACCCCACCGGAAACCCATCAAAACCCACATCTCCGATCATCTCCGATCGTCTCCGATCCGCCGGAACACCACCGTCATGCGACGAGGAACCAGAGCTAAAGCCGTCGTCACAAACGGTGCCACCACGGCGGTGGCGGTGGCGCCGCCGCCGTGGACCCACGAGCCCCGTTACCGTGGGGTCCGAAGGAGACCATGGGGTCGATTCGCCGCCGAGATTCGAGATCCGTACAAGAAAGCTAGGGTTTGGTTAGGCACCTTCAACACCGCCGAGGACGCTGCACGCGCCTACGACGCCGCCGCACGCGCCATCGCCGGAGATAAAGCCAAAACCAATTTCCCTCTTTTGTCCGTACACCTGAACGGAGCCACCGGTGGCGCCGCCGTTGCTCCGTCGCGGCCGACGACGAGCAGCCTGAGCAGCACCGTCGAGACGGCGAGCTGGTCCCGCGTGTCAGCTCCGGCGACGGTAGTGCAACAGCCGGTGGTGGATTCCGGCGACGACGATTGCCGGAGTAACTGTGATTCATCTTCCACCGTTGTTGATGATGTCTCCGGTGAAGTTGCGTCAACATCGCATAAGCACTTTTCGTTTGATCTCAATCTACCTGCACCTATGGAAGATGTTGAATTTTGTTTAAAGGTTGATGATGATGATGATAATGATGATGATGATGATGATGATGATGATGATGATGATGATGATCCGATGACTACACTTTGCTTATGAGTTTGTGGTGAATTCGGTTAAAGATATGCATTTGTTTGAGTCATATTGTGTTGATGAAGTTTGTAGATTAGTGTAATTTGTATGAGTGATTTTAAAGGGGAAATTAAAAGGAACTGGATGATTCATCTTCTTCTTCATTGTTGAATCTTATTAGGGTTTTTCATTTCTTTGAATGCTTCTTTATAATTTGTTTTGAAATTCACTAATTGATGCCAGAACATGTAGGTAGAATGATTATCAAATAAAGATGATGGATTTATTGTTAATCGATCGAATTCAATCTTCAAGATTTGAGTGGATGATTTAGAATTGAGACCAGTTTACAGAATCATTAAAAAACCTTATATGTTCATCTTGAAAGTTATTAAAACCTGTTAAAATCAATGTCCTGTGTAGTTGAATCAATATGCAGGGTTTTGTATTCATGATCAGATGTTGAAGGTGGACTTTTGTAAACCAAGGTATTTGATTTGGGTTTCAGTTTGTAGTTTCTGAGTATGCAGTAATTAGGATTTCATATAATATCATAACAAATTGAGTTTCTTATGTTTCCCCCTTTCTTTGATGATCTTAGATTTCTAGGATGCATTTTTTTGCAGATGAAAAGAATTATGGTCTTGTCAGGTTTGTTAAAATTTGCATAAAAGCATACCATAGTTTATATACCTAAACTAAAAATTTTAATCATATTCTACAGATGATCTTAATTGAAGTTATAAAGTGCAAATCCGGTGCATGACGATCCCACAAATTCACAGGAACAAACAAATGCATCAGACATCCATGACCTGCAGGTAACATAGCAACAACCTAAGACTTGTATTTCTTAATTGAAGTTATCTGATTCTCTTGTCAATTTCACTCGAGGTGGCAAATAGGGTGCAGGTTAAAATGGCTTTTTGACGTGTTTAGCTCGTGTTATCTTTAGTTGTTCCTTTTACAATTTACTTGTTTTGACCCATTATCAAACACATACAACTCGACTCCTTTGCATATCTTCACATGTCTAGTCCTTTGTCAAACAAATACAATCTGAATTGTCTGTTTCCTCAATTCACAACCTTTTGTGCATGTGTGGGTTGGGTTTGAGTGGTGGTAGATGTAAGTCATAAAATCGAATGCGAATGAATGAAACTCGTGGCGCCAAAGCTATGATGTTTGTTGATTCCAATCGCTCATAATCTGGGAGAAACAAATCCTGCTTGAAATCTTGGGTAGTGTTTGTTTTTTTTCAAAAAGCTCTTCCCCGTCTCTTCATCTGCGCGCACGCAGACACGGGCGAGGTTTTGAAAGCGCAGACTGTTTGATTTTTAGAAAACGTTTCATTAAAAACATCTTCACGACGTTTGCGTGGAGAAGCTGTGGACCTACTACTTCTAACCTCTTCTCAACCTCTTCTCACTTCTTTTCCCTTGAATCCTTTACCTGGAATTTACTTCTTCACTTCTCAAGAACTCCTCCCCATCTTCCCTCTCACCACAGCCCCACCTCCCCCCAATTGCTGCCAATGCAGCCCCTTTCCTCCCCTCCGCGGCCCTACCCTCCGCCGCGACCCTCCTTGCCTTTCCTCCACTCCGCGGCCCTCCCCTCCGCCGCGGCCGTCCCCTGCGCCGCTCGCCCTCCCTGCGCCGCTCGCCCTCCCTGCTAACAAAAGCCGAAAAGGCGGGTTTACTTTCTGCTGCAGAGAAGGCCGATTTTTTTCATTATCTTCGATAGAGAAACTCGGGTTGCTGTCTAAAGCCGAAGAGTTCGGGGTTCTTTCGGCTACAACGGACCCATCAACGCCTTCGGCTCTGTTGACCTTAAGCTTGGTCTTGCTGGGTTTGGGTCCTGTTTTGGTGTATTTGGTCCCTGATGAGTATCCTTGGGAGATTGGGGTGCAAGTGGTGGTTGCTCTTGTTTGTGTTGGTGGTGGTTCCGCTGCTTTTGTAGCTTCAATTTTTATGTCTAATTTGCAAAAGTCAAGTTGAAGTTGTATACATGTATATCTAATGTTAATCTTGAATTTGCAGAAATTTAGGCTTATACCTTGCATGAATTTGTGTTTAAAGTGATTTTATATTATAATATCTAATTAGTAAAAATAGAATGTGATGTAAAATATAATGTTTAGTTGTGTTTATGTTGTCCACTGAATTTAATTATTTAGATGACTTAAAATTACTTTTTAAAGTTTACAAAAGTAGGTTTACTTTAATTACAGAATATTTTAGCATTCTGCAGATATTAAAAAAACAAACAGTATTTTTCTTGCAGACTGCAGAAGTTTGGTTCACCTATTCTGTTGCAGATGTCTGCAGATGTGATCCGTAGAATGCAGACGTTTTCCTACAGGAAAAACAAATAACACCTTTGAGTTAAACCTTTTGACAATAGCTGTTTTTGATTATGTGCTTTTTTGAGGTTGAATGTTTAAGAGGGTGTTTGAAAACCTATGTTGAAATTGATTGTATGATACCAGATCTAATAAATCTATGAGTAGGTAATCCGCTTTTGGCATATTAGTTCTAAATAAAAGTTTGTTCGTCATAAATCATTGCACAAAATTTGAAACAATATATTAAAATGGAAGACTTGGCTAGGTCGCAAATCTCACAAGTTTCAAGGCTTGATTGATTTATTATGATTGTTACAAATCAAGAATCACTTTATATATTTAAATCAATTTTACAGGATTTTGTGTGGGAGATATCCACATTGAAATTGTGTTAATATTGTTTAGTATGATTGTGGTTTATTCCACGTTAATATGTTGCTTCAACGCTCTTTGTTGAAGTTCAAACGCAACTTAAAAATCAAATGCTTAAAAACATTCATTATCTCTTGGCTTTGTAGAGTGAAAATAATAGATTCCCTCTTCTTAATAATACGTAAGAAAATAATGATTCTTTAGATATTATATACATTGCGACCTCAAATGATAATACTCAAAAATAATCATAACATCCTGTCTCTTAACTTGTTGGAATTAACAATAAAATAAGCCATAAAGAATCACATTTGCTTTTAATTGAGTTTTTTTTTTTTGTTGGGATCTTTCAACCATTGACAAGCGACAGCTCACTGCCATCTTCTTAAATAATTTAAAACGGGGACATCATCTAAAACAGAAGCTGCTATAAATCAATAAAAAATTTAAACGTTATTTGAAAAAATATAAAGACAAGTTTGTAAAAAGTATAGAGTAATAAAAACAAGTCGGGTCTTGATCCATAAATCTCTATAGATAAATCTCTATGGAGTTCAAGGTTTAAAAGTAAAAGATTATACAAAACACAAAAGGTTACCTTTTTTTAGGCCCAAAGCCCCCTGACCTGACTCAAACAATAAGCCCTATCCCTAAGCCCAAGTGCCCAGCCCACTCCATTACAGCCCCGATCCATGATCCATATACCAGAGGTTTAGCCCGAAGTCAAAACAACCAGCGGAATGCCATATAATCAGAGAAGCTTTTTCTTGGATTAGAGTACAACAGTTCGGCTACCTAACTATTTACAGTAAAAGCAAGCCTAAATTTCCTCTTTTGCGATGCGGGTCGGGTCGGTCGGGTCGGTCGGGTCAGTCGGGGCTGGGTCGAACAACCTTAACGGCTAATTAGCCACGTTGATTCATTTATCAAAAGCTTATTAGATGACACTCCTAAAACTTGATATTTTCGATTCTCCACAAGCATTCTTTCCTTAGGGGTGAATCTGTAAATATTGCTGTGATAAAGTCTTGCACCTGCAAGATTCATCCATAACAAGCTTTCTCATCACCCATACACATGTATACAACATCATAAAAAGAAAACTTTAATCTTTTTGGAAAAATTTAAGATATATTAATACCTCGGATGACGTGAAACCACAGTTGGTCAGCTTACCACTTTCCCAAGATGCAGTTATAGACTTGAGAGGCATGTCCAGCATATCTGTTGAGATTTGTAAAAAATATAAAAACTAAATCAAGAGCTACAGAAGGACCAGAAGTAAAGCATAAAATACAATAATGGTTGTCGCCGAATGGGTGGGTCAAGCAGATCAGGTAAAGAGTCATGTAAGTTCTTGAGCAGAATGATTGAGGACGTCTAGTGCACTAAACATACACTTTGCTCGTTTACCTTTTATAGCAATCCTATTATTTACTTGTTTGACCCCGTTAAAGATATAACCTGAATCAACCCCATTTATAACACCCATTTATATGTAAAAGGGTTGAATGATTGATACCTGCCAATACCCGTAATTTTGGGAATGATGGAATTAAATCATCAATAGAGCTTGATGGTGCTTCTTGAGGTTTTGTTGATTGATTAATACCAACCAAAGACTTCAATAAAGATGAAAGGTTTTCCAGCAACATATGAATTAACCTTTGAATCTGATAAAAGAAAATATAAAAAATTTAGCCCAGCGCCCCAGCCTAATTTTCTTGTATCCACAATACCATGCCAACAGTCACATCAGATGCCACATATGCCAAAATGCTAATGTAATATGAAGTTTAAAAATATAATTTATAATTTGGAACAATAATCTCTTTTTTAAAACATATGTAAAAATAATCACTAAATGTCAAATCAAAGTCTTTAATATTTTGAAAATTCAGCATAAGATGGGCATTGGTTGAACAATCAGGAAAAACATGTAAAGTTCGCTACTATTTCGTACAGTTTCAATTAGTAAATAAACAAAACAAACAAACAAACAAACATACCCAGTAAGTCCCACTCAAGAGCAGGGTCTGGGAGGGGTAGGTGGCGGTGAGTCTTTCCTCTATCTTGGGAGATAGAGAGACTGCTTCCAAAGAGACCCCCGACTCGGTAACGAAAACCAATAACAGTCGCAATCGCAAACATAAAGTAAGGCAGACAACACACAGGTATAAATCACTTAAATACATAGAAAGCGTGTACATCAAATAAGCAGGTAGAATCACGTATAAGGGCAGAAATATGAACACAGGTGGGCTGCAACAGATCTACGTCTACCCTTCAATTAGTAAATAAATAAAAGTTATTTTATGAAATGCACCTGTAATGTTTCTTCTGCTGCAATATCATCTAAAAGAAGTATGTCTTTGGTCATTCTAGAACATACAGACTCCAAAACTGTGCACATACTTCTTTTGTATGTTAAGGGTAGCAATAATGGCTCCCAGATTATGTGCACTTTCTCAAGGATAAAAGCCACCTGTAAACTTTATTATAAGAGGAAGACAATTTGAAATTTCTCATATGAAACTAGAATGGACCGATTATACCTGATCAATACTGAATTTTGCAGATTCGTATCGTTTAGGTTGATGGGTATTTTGAAATCCATCTGCACCATCAATGGCCTGGTGACAGTTTTCACAGTAATGATCATTCAAGTTAACATATAGTTAGAAGTTAGGTTTTTATAATGTAACTTAAATTACCTCCATTAAATTATGCTTAACCAGCTGTATTTGTCTTAGTAGTATCTCTTCTGCCATTAGCTTGTATCTTATACCTAAATCAATAAACACAGCTCCCTTCATGGAAGTTGGGAAACCTGACTGATACTGGAAGTTAACATGAAATATTTACCATCAAAATTAACCACCAATTCAATGTAAAACTGATAAGGGGAACATATTAGAACTATCAAATGCACACAAATTTGAACTTAATAAATTTATAAATATTACCTCAAATTTAAGGCCAAGAATCTCTTGTGATAAGAAGAGGCAATCGTTATGAATTAGAACAGCAACCTGGTTGATACCATCCAGCTGTCTTTCTAGCTTTATTTGACAAAATGAGAGATTATAAGACTAATACACACACACGCGCATGCAAATACTACAAAATGATTCTATATAGTAAGCAAAATAAACACACATCAATTTAATTATGACTACACTAACCTTGACTGGAATAACAGCTTCATATAGAAGTAAGGCATCCCTAGCAGCATGACAGAATTCTAAGGCAACCATTGGGGATGACAAACAAACATCCTGAAAAGATGGTATAAAAAACATTGCTTAAGAGAAGTGCAACTACTTATATATGATTTTAAAAGGCGATGGCAAGTCACATTTTGGTAAAGTTAAACCAAGTTTGCTATCACCAACCTTGAGTGTTTGATGTACGAGTTCCAATAGTTGAGAGGCTGCTTCAGATATGGCGCATTTCTCAGAAGAGAAAAGCAAGTCTACATTCCCGCCATTTTTAACATCTTCACTTTTTCTTGAGAACTCCTAAAAAGAACCCACATTAAATCAATATTGATACAATCATATTTTAAATTGTAATTACTTAATAGTAATACAATCTCATTCATTTTCAAATTACAATTTATCCCATACTTAGCCGATCTGCTTGTTATTAAAAGAAAATATATAGTTTAGAAGTTTTAAAACATATTCCTTATATGTGCGTCAATGTTAGATAGAATTTGAATAATGTAGTTTCTAAATCATTGTATCTTTTACAAATGTAATTTGCAAATTATATTTCAATTAATATGATATTTGTAATTTATGCAATAATTGAATATCTATAAAATGATATACATATGAAAAGTAAATGATAACTGATAAAAATTGCTGACGTGTAAGATCATTGAATTCCTTAAGGTCTAATGAGTAGTAGACGTTTTGTATAAAAAGGTGGAAATGATTGGATTATCCTCACCTTAGGAACTTTAAAGTCTGAATGTAGAAGAACGTCCCTAGCTGTTGCTAAGATTTCAACCTTCTTCCTTGTTGCAAAGTGGCCTTCAACATTATCTGTAAAATTGGTCAACCTTTCATCTTTGCCAGACGATATGAACATAACTTCTTTAAGAGATGTTTCAAACTCAGTTGTGAGTTGTCTTATTGTTTGGAAATCAGAAAGTTTGGAAGCGTCATCAGGAACAATCTGGAATCATAAAAATTAAAAATAATTTTATATGGTATGTCTATAAGTGGGGTCATGAAAATTAAGACACTTGACGTTAATATTCCCAAAATTTATTAATCGGTGACAGAGCCTCAACTTTAAATGTCTACATGCTAAAGTGAGGCCCTAAAAGTAAAAGGCTAAATGAAATGTGTCATCCTTCCAGACGATACAATGAGAATTTGTTGCTTAAAAAGTGTCATCTTTCTAGGCTTTAGCATTCTTTGTTGCAAACTATCTAAATAAATCTTTAGAATCATTTTTATATATCTTTTTCAACTGATATATTATCAATCCATTAAGCCTTTGAGCCTTTCCTCTAGTAACTTCAAGACAAACGTTTATTTCTTTTAAAGCAACATTCACAAGAGTCGTCAATGAAATCATGTAAGATATAATTGCATTAAGAGAACAATATAATTGTTTAATAAACTGTAGAATAGGAACAGTTCTCATCTTTTCATTAGGCATATATTAGTAGTAAATTCTGAAGCCATAAAACTTTGAGGTTAAGTGTGGGTCATATGAATACTAGATATAATTGTTTAAAATGGGCTCCATCTGTAGTTTTTGGGAGGTAGAAAGCCTCACCAATGAACCCATTCTAAATACATAGAAAAAAACATACCTTGGAAAGGAAGTTTGAAATGATCAATTCTGACATGTGGGGCCATGTCAATCTTCCAAATAATTGCATCCAAGAAGAATTCTGAAAGCATATATATTTGAAAATAAACTGAATGACCACATTAATCCCGGAATAAATATTTTCGGCATCCATGTACTCAGCCTGCAAACATAGAATATCAAGACACTATGAGAAGTTAATCTAATAAAAAATCATACATTTAAGACCTCAGTCCATTTAAACCATCAACATGAACGCAGAAGCAACCTAGATAAGAAGCTATAATAAAAATCACATTCCTAATAACAATTTTCATTTTTCATCACTTAATACATGTTAAATTCTGGAATAAAATTATCTTTAACAAACTAACAACCCTCTATAATGTGGTTTTAAAAAATCTTTTCAAGCATATGATTTGAACCTTGACTAGCTTATTTGTCCAGAAAGATTCACATTTCCTGTCTATAACCATAACAAAAATTTTGATGAGATAGAATAGAAACATAAAGGCAAATCCATTTTCATTTAATAAATACCTGAATACCAGAAAGGGGGGTTATTCTCAAAACTGCCTCAGTTATATCCCCTGAATTTAATCTATGCTCTTCTGCAGAAAAACTGTGAGACATAGATCGCACTGCAGGAGTTATTACATGTCTGGTCATCAAATCTGCTACTTTGGCAAGCCCATAATCTAGAATACCAATCACCTACGCAAGAAAAAACAATAAAACAAACTAGACGTCATTTAACCCTGTATTTCAATACGTAGAATCAAATCATTTATGCGAATTTGTTTTAAGCTTTTTGAAGACCAACAATCTTAACAACAAACTGAAGATAAACAGCGATGCTGAAGGAACAGAGCAAAATTTGAACTTACATCCATTGCTTTCAAAACAGTACAAAGCTCAACCCCTTGAATATCATTCATAGAAATTGTGTTCTTGACACAAACAGAGTTAGATTGATTATCAAATACCACTGCATTCTCAATGAACTTGACGAGCACCTCTTGTATCTACAAACACAAATCCAGTGGCAAATGTTCAAATACAACTACGTCATATATCTTCAAAATCAAAAAACTCACAACACCTAATTAGATATCAAGACCTCAATTCAGTTCATTCGCAGCGCTATACATTTGAAAATCACAACAATTCGTTACCTCTTCGAAGCAATCTATCCACCTCTTCCTCAACAAACCAAACACAATCGGCTCTCCATCCTCCTTCCGATCCTCCGTCACACGTAACGCCGCCTTCAACTCCATAAGCACCTCCGCCGCACCACCGACATCCCCCGCCCTCAAATCACTCTC
>BJCO01636738.1:0-16033 GCA_018326465.1 Flaveria floridana
ATAAAATACAAAAGGGACTAATGAGTGTGTTTTAGGACCATAATGCCCTTTAATCCTAATTTGAAGAGTGCCACATGTAATCTCCTTATCCTTCTTAGCCTACTTAGGCAAAACTTATTTATTAATAGAACCTTTACCTATATATATATATATATATATATATATATATATATATATATATATATATATATATATATATATATCCTTCAATTATACATTTGTTCGTTACTTAATATGATATGATATTATATGTACTTTGTGTTGGTTGATCATTGGTTCCAGATGGTCTCAGATAGCAGCTCAGCTGCCGGGAAGAACAGAAAACGAGATCAAGACGAAGTTAAGGCAAAGAGGGATTGATCCCAACACTCATAAACCGGTTTCCGAGGACCATCATAAAGATCCATCTAGGAGTAACGACAAGAACTCACAAGACTCGTATAACCTCGACGACAAAGCTCCCGCAACATCTTACCCACTCATTGACACACCTCCACCTGCCACACACGAGTTCTTCTTCAACAGATTTGCAGCAACTCACGAGACTGCAATCAAGCCACCCGATTCCCACCACCAATTCGCCGGATTTCTCCCTTTCAGTTACACCCAACAGCCACAACCACAACCACCACCGGAAGCCACTGATCTGTTCTACAATACTGACTCTAAGTCGTCGTCGGAGCTGATTCCGGAGTATAACACTTCCATATCCAACCCTCAGAGTAACTGGGGGGTTAATACAAATGGCAGCAACGGCAACGGTGGATTCTTTCAGACCAACAGTGGCTATCATCCATGGGGGTTGAGTGATGGCATCAAACCTCAAAGCCAAATTCATGGTGTTGAAGGAGATCAAGATTACATGAAGTGGAACGATCAGTATCTTCCATTTCTGATGGGAAAATCATCGATTGAGAGTAAACCCGATGTCGGTTTCGGGGTCAACCATGAACTTTATCTTGGACAGCAAAGTGTGGATAATTACAACAAGCGTTTACAGAGGATTACTACAAGCTTTGGGAAATTTTAATAGAGTTGCAGCCAGCAAATTAAGACTTCATTCTGGTGTGATCCTTCTAGAGGGTGTTCTTTTATCTTAAAGTCGTGTAAATACTAAATAGGCTTCTAAGGATTTGTCAATTTATTTTTTTTTCATTCAGTTTCAAGCAAAGGATAAATTTACACAATATTTCATTTAATTGCCTTCATATTCTACATTATATTTATATTAAAGTAATTATTCATTGTAATCATTATTGATAATCAACATCATTATCTATATTTGCGATTTTGATGTGATAGAAGAAACTTTATTTTTTTCAAGTAACTTTTTCAAAAACTTGGAAAAGTATATTTTACATTCACACACTTGGAACATCTTGATGACGACCATATTCACAGACGGCTTGTTCACTCTATTTCCAAATGTCCCAAAGAAATTTCACAACTTGCCTCATTCTCATTCTTGTCTTACAATCATTACCTTTGCTCGTCGAGATGAATTTCCCGTACGCAGTATTTTTCTTAGAAACGTCCCCCCCATTGTCTCTTTCAATTCTCTGTTCTACATAGGTATGGATTTGCCCCACATATTAAAACAGTTATATTCCTTTTAAGATAACGTTTATCTACTCGTGATCGGTTGGTTTAATTTTAATCATATAACTAACAAATATATAACCAATAATAATTCAGATTTGAATTTTTTGGTCAAATTATTCTATCTGACAGGTTTTGTGATCATAATCACAAACGTAAATTCAGTTTAATTATATACGAATAATTTGGTTATATAACAAAAATGATATAATTGAGGTTAAATTTTTCCTGATATATGATGATTAAAATTTGAAAGTTCAGATATTTTCATATCTATTTAACGTTGAGTATACTATAGTATATTATTTGTATCACTTGTATTTTACTATTAATTTTACTATTAAAATACAAAAAAAATTATAGAAGCCACTACTCTTTATGCCAACATTTCAAGTAACCCAAACTATTACATGAACTATACTTAAATGTGACAGCAACAGCAGCCCAATGTTCCACTTCTGCAAGAAAGTCAAGAACCTCTTCGTCATTGTGTCTCATCATTTGTCAAGCTTGGTTTTCACAAGCCCAAGCACAATAGAGTTCAAATGTGAATCAGGCCTTTGTAGCAAAGCAAAACTGATTTTTACCAATGCACACCATTCGGATTGTAGAAGAACATCTATTTTTACATAATTTTTCTGTCAAGCTATGAAGCATTCATAACCGCAAGAATTTCAGCTCTAAATAGTATATGATGATTTTTAGCATGTTAATTCAGATGATGTGAAAGAAGATGATATAAATTACCAGATGACGATGGTTGTTTATCATGCTAAAAACTTCGTTAGATGCACCGGAAGGAAAACTTCAAGGAGAAACCATTACAACACTATTAGTGTAAGGTTTATACTTAAAGACTGATGCAATCAAACAATCAAAGAGCTCTCAGCATGCATGCATGAAGTACATAATAGAGTTACTTTGAAGTTTTATGCAACTCAAAGGAAATAAGATAAGTGTAAAATCTTACGAAGCTAAATGAGAAAAATCTTCCGAAACCAAAGATGAAGTCTTCCGAAACTTCAGAGACAAAGTCTTTCGAAGTCAAAGACTGATTTCTTCTAAAGACAGAGGAGACATGCTTTCTCTAATCATATTTTGACAAAAAGCTAAATAACTTTCCGCTGCCACTCTATTAACTCACCAACTTATATAATTTAATGAAAATGTCCATGCTTTTGTCAACTGTAGATTATGGTCATTGGTTTATAACTTTCAACTTTTGTATCTTTTTTTTTTGTAATATATTAGGATATGAGCTATGGTATATCATAGTCACAAGTCACTGCCTTTTGACTATACATTGATCTTGTTGTCTAGATTAGTATTTCTAGCCGGCTTCCAAAGTATAGCCGGTTGTAGGATGTAGTATAAAGTATCTCAGGTTCTTGGATTTATCTTTGCTTTGTAATACTTGTAATAGAACTTAAGAACAATATACAACATTCTTAAAAACCAAACTTATATTGTTCTTGTTCTTTGCTCTATGTCATACTTACTTGTGTTTATAGTATCATTAACTAAAACTCGATTCCCTATTTGATTAGTTAAGTGTTCTAAGTATCTCCTAGTTGTGAAGTTGATTGTATTGACCATCCTTAACCGGTCCTGCAAGTGATATCAGAAAAATTTAGGCTCTTGATTGTAAGATCTCACCATCTTAAATCCCTTCAGTTTCACAGATTACTTAACAACTCAAATGGCAGCTCTTCGCAAGTCTGATATGAAAACAGGTACCATGACAATCTCCACTGATCACTCCAGATGACTTTGATACTTGGTTCCAAAGAATGAAGGCTTCATCAAGTCTCAAGACATTAGGATGTGGGATTTGTTGTCTTCGGACCTCATGTACCATGCACCTCTTCAGCTGCTGCTGGTGGTGGCATGATACCAAAGGAAGTGGTTGACTACTTAGAAGAAGACTGGAAGAAGATTGATGTAGAATAGAAAGCCATGAACTCTCTCCAAACTTCTCTTCCAAACTCTATCTACAGAGACTTAAACAAGTGAAAAACTTCTAAGCAACTATGGGATGCACCGAAAGTTATGTATGAGGGTTCTGATGATGCAAAAGAGAACAAGAAAGACCTCTTGAAGAACCTGGAGATCTAGTCTAGGCCCCTGTTCGATCCCCAGTAGCCCTACCAACTTGATCTTGTTGCTCCTGACAACAAACATGCATGAACCATTTCACGAAGTATGTGTCCGGATAGTCCAAAGTCTCGGTAGCTAGCTCTTCTCTTCTTTTATTAACTGATTTATGTATCGGATTTCACTCGCCCCATGGTTGGGAATTGATGCCCTAGTTTGTGAACTTCACCTTCAAGCCAGGTGAAACCATGACTCAACAATACTTCAGGTATATTGAGTTATGGATACTCTAATGGATGTTGGAGTACCTGTTGAGAATAGGGACATTATATGGAAGTTCATGTCCTCTCTTCCCAGACAATGGATACACTATTGTGTGATTACTAAGAGGACTGAAAACCTCAAGACCTTTACTCTCACTGAGTTGTATGGTATCCTCAGTGGATACTAGATGGAGATGAACATGCAAAATGCATATATCAACTCCAATAATCAACAGAGTTCAACCCTTCATATGGTTGAAAGGGAACCATAACATTATCACATCTGCTACCCTAAAAACTCACAAAAAGGTCCTTTCATCAGCTTTCTTGATACACCAAAAGAGAGCTACCTCCAAGGAAGACCATTCCAAGAGACAAGCTCTTCTCAAGTCTCTATGTCTACTTATGAAAACAGTGATAATTTTCTCTTCACGCTTGAAGACTTGGACTGTATTCATTCAGATAATCTAGAGTACATGGAGATTGTCCAGCAGATGGCACTTCTCACTCATAGAGCCAAGAAGTTTTACAAGAGGAAAGGTAGGAAGGTTTCCAGCAATGTGATCAGTGGAAAGTTTGGCCGGGATAAAAGCAAGTGAAGTGCTACAACTGTAACTAAATGGGACGCATTTTTAGGGAGTGCAATGCACCAAGAACAAATAACGGCTAAGCACAACCCAGACCAAAGTACACTGATGGAGTTCCACATACTGAGAAGCCAAAGTAGCAAGCTGCAGTTGCTGTTGAATAAGGAGGCTTTGATTAGAGTTTCCAGGTTGAATATGCATCTCCAAACCAAGCACTGATGGCTGATCATGAAAAAGGCAAGGTATTGGGACATCTTTGTACCCATTAACATATTGCTAAAGTTAACAGATACAGTTCCTATAACTTAGAGATGAGATCTGACCTTGAGTCCTTAAACAACTTAAAAGCTAATTTTAAATGAACTGAAAATGATTATAAACTTAAAATAGAAGATCTAGAGAAAACCATTTTAACTCTTAAGCATGAACACACCAAGAACATGACTCAAATCAAAGATCTCATCACTAAGTTAACTGAATGCCAGGCTGAGCTTGTGATCAGCAAAGCCAGGGCAGAAAAATATGTTCTTAAAGAGAGACCTTCAAAAACATTATATCCTCATCTATCTATAAGATAGCTCCCCACACACTCTACTATCTGTAAGATCTCCAAGTGTGAATCCAAGGATTGTTAGGGAATTATCAGTTTAGTTAATGACAAACAATGATCACGGAGTTATCACTGATTGTTGTTCGATTGATCGATTGATGTAAAGTTGTTTGACAAAACACAAACTATGAAGAACAAAATTCAAATAACGAAAAGCAGATGAACGTAAGATGAAGAACAACATAAATGTTTCAAAAGTTTTCTATTAATGATTGTATAATGATTACAACAAACAAAATAAAAAATGAATGCTATTGCTATTGCTATGGTTTAATGCTATTTTTATACATGTATTGTTCTGTGATTGTTTTGCGGCTGCTAGGGTTTAATCATAGTGATTAGTAGCTGTCACTCACAATCTGTTCAAATATTGTTACCTAAAAGTGTGCACCTAGGCCTCGTATTTATAGGCTTAGATATTTACTATTAGGGTAATAGTAACTCTCTTATTGGAGTAAGAAAGTTACTCAGAGAATATCCTGATGTTATATTCTCTGACTAAAGTGAAAGTCATTCACAGATGTTGACATGTCACTTTAGTGTTTGACTTTGTTGACTTGATGTACTTGGTGAAGTACATCAAGTGTCGGTCCTCCGCAGAAAATTGGTCTTTCGCAGATGTTGGTCTTCCACAGATGTTCCAGTTTCCTTGGATGATTTTGTTGTTGTAAAGCTTCTGTAGGAGTCCCACAGAGTCCATACTGTTTTTGTTGGTGGATCTACGGAGGAGCACTTTATTCATCCATAGATGTTTTTCCAACACTCTCTTGAAGTTGACCAAGTCTAATGATCTTACTGCACATATACATATATCAACACATAATAAATGGGTTAACCTATAAACATATATTGCATATATAATGATCGAAAAAAGTACAAGAGTTGTTACAGTGATTGATTCAATAACTAAACCTATATAAAATTCTAGACCTAACAATACTCCCCCTTAGGTTTAGCTTCTTCTAATCAATGCCTCAGGGTTTGTAGCTCTTTAACTCTTGACACCATCTTTTGTTGAAGTATGATACAGCTTCCTTTTGATCATTGTACTTGTACTTGATCTCTATTCGGCTCATCTTATTCAGAGTATCATACTTTATCCCAAGGATGGCTTCTTCAGTTGTCAAAGTTACAACAACACTATTGTTGTTGAGAACTTCCAGTTCATCCTCTTCTAAGATTCTTAGCTCTGTAATAGAAGGGATTTCAGATCCCATAAGTTGGTCTGCCTCATATTTTCTTCTTTTGCTTGGTGTGGCATTCAGATTATCTATTACCTGATCCATATGCACATATAGACATAATTCGTTTTGTGGCTGTTCATTGTTCAGCTTTGGGAAAAATTGGCATGCAAATAAGCAGTGTAGCTTGGGTGAAGGTGTTTGATCTCCAATGGATCAAATATCCTAATACTCGCAACTTGCTTATTATCTACAATTCTCTTTAGTACAAGCTCCTTTGTTTCCTCAACATACCCCCACTGAGTGATTGGGTGTGAGAACTGGTTTCCTTTAAATTACTTGATAGATGTATTTCTTTTATTTGCATGACCTACTCGTATCAAGAATTCACTTTCTATAGAGAGTGAATAGCTTGACTGTGACCTTCTTTCCTTCTCTTTCCTTCTCTTTCCTTTTAACGTGCTCCTTATCTTCTTTTATAGCTTCTTGAAGGACATCATCCTTGAATTTTGACAATAACTTTCCAATTACCCCTGAGAAATCTCTTCCTTTTGGATGAGTTGGATAGTTGGTGATCTGTAAGCTCTGGAGTTGTTTGATATAGACATCTGGGAGTGATAGAACTAATTTAATCAAGGGAAGGTATTGAATCATCCTAGATGCCCTTTTGATTATTGCACTATCCCATTCAGCATCGTATTTCTAAGCAATGATCTGGTATTCTTTAGCTGACATGGGAGTAGTGATATGATCAAAGAGTTGGAACAGTGTGGACTTTTTCTCAGTTATCTCTCTCATTGTAGTTCCAAGGGGCCACACTTTGCCTGGAATAACTGCCCTAGGCTCTCTGATCATTTTCTACTTGCCCTTGTGCATATCTTTGCTCTCCATAATAATGGGATCTGAAGGATTTCTTTCATGGGCATGGCTTGGATTTGGAACTTTAGTTCTAAATCTAACTCCAGTTTGCAGCTCAATCTTCATCACATATTCCATCATTTGTCTTAGTTCTTTTATAGATCTGTCTCTTAGGTCATAGAACTTGGTGTTGTGATTTTGCAACCAATAAAGAATGTTGTTTCTATTTAGCTTCTTGGTGTCACAATGACCTAGTTCTTTCTTCAGTTTTTCTGTTTCTTTGAATTTGATGAAGGTATCATAGTTGCAATCTGGAATCATTATCCTAGCCACTGTGAAATCTTTCATGGCCTGCTTCATCTCATCTGAGTTCATCCATTCTACCAAGTCATAAGGAAACCCTTTGTTAATGAGTTCCATGAACATGGTAGATTCGGGTCTCTCTTCAAGTATGTCTTGAGTTGTGAGCATCACATCAGATGTTTTTGTTTCGGCTTTCTTTGGAGTTTCTTCTCTAGTCAACTCCTCCCACTCAGTATCACTTTTATCATTTGGCTCACTTGGTTTTGATGTTAATGGGTTAGCTGATGGGGTAAGCTCATATGAGACTATTTTGGCTCTTTTTAGGGAGTCTTGCACCTTTATAATCTCCTTCTCTATCTTCCCCAAGTACCTCCTCTTTCTGTCAGATGAGAGGGGCGTGTTGTTGTGATTAACAGCCTTTGATGATGATTGTTCATTTTCAGCATGTAGTACTAGTTAAGAAGTTTGGGTAGATTCAAGCTCCCTAATTCTTTTTCTCAACCTCTCAATCTTATCATCTTTAGCTGTAAGGAGTTTAACTTGTTCAGAAATGGTGTTTTTAGCCTTGTTCATTTCGAATACACTCTGCTCCTTCTTTGTTTTCTCTTTCTCCACAGCTTCTTTTAACTCTTTCAACAAATCATTGAGTGCATCAATAACTTCATGATCTGTTTAGGCATCTTATCTCAGTCTTTTCATAGATCCTTCTTGTAGAGTCAGAAGTGCATCCTTTTCTTTTAAAGTCCCTTTTAGTTCTCTCAGCTTTTCTCCTCTTTTGTTTGATTTGGTGACTAGTTTGTTGTATTCAGCCACCAGAAAGCTTTTGCTCACATCAATGTCATCATCATTCAGATCATCTTCATAATAGGCTAAAATATTAACAAACAGTTCACCAGACCAGTTACTTGCTCAACCTCCTGAGTTGGTTCCTTTTCATCTTCCAGGCATACTTCTTTAGTGTCCCCATCATGTATATCATCAAGATTTTCTTCAAGGTTTATGACTTCAGTTGGTGAGTGCTATCAGAAGTTGAATTTAATTCAACTACTAGGGAAATAGCAATTTGAGGTTGTTCTTGTGGTGGAGATGGCTGAAGAGGGGAAATTGGTTTTGTAGCTATAGATCCTTGTGATGTTTTGGATGAAGAGAGAGATAGATTGGTTGTGTGTGTTCACTGGCTGGTGAAACTGGTTCAGTTTTAGTAGTGTTAATGGAGGTTGGTGATTGATTGAGTGAGATGGGTTGGGTTTGTTTACTTTGTGGTGATGATGGTTGTACTGGTGAAGGTGGTTGTATTGGTGATGTTGGTTGGACTAGTGATGGTGGTTGCATTGGTGAAGCTGGTTGTAATGGTTATGGTGGTTGTCATGGTAGTAAAATTGGTGATGGCTGTTGAGAGGGTGGAGATGGTTGTTGATGAGGTGGTGCATGTGAATCTTGCTCAGTTTGAGCAGGGGATTCTTCAGCTTGTTCTTGGAGTTCTCTTAAGATCAATTCTTGTGGAATATCTGCATTCGCATCCACAACATGAGGGAACATCTCCATTTCCTCCGCTTCATATCTTCCACTGATCGTGTTCAACACTGACCTTCCCAAATGTACTTGAACAAACACATCACCTCCTCGTTCTATGTGAGGCATGGAATCATTGATGATGAGTTGGAGAAATCTTAGGAACATGTACATCTTGTTATCATTTTGTACTTCTATTTGATCCCAGAGACATCCAAGAATGTACTTTGAATAATCGTACGTCCTTCTTTCAAAGATTCCAATGACCATAGTGGAAACATGCCTTGAAAATCTATCTAATCCAGATTTCCTTTCTGACATACATTTCAGATAGTATGACAAAGGAATCTATAAGGCTTGCATAATCTGCCTTTCTTGATTTCACCATTCCTGTAGTCTCCATTATATCCCCTAGATCAAAAACCCGCTGAATGTATTGACGATCGAATACATCAGGGTGACCTGCTTCTTGTTCACCAAGCTTCAACACCATCCTTATGATTTGTTCATCCACTCTCAGAACTTCATGTCTAATCGAAGCATAAATCTCTTGTTCACCATTCTCCTCCGCTACTCTTGCAATAATCCAGAAATCTATCACATGAGTTTGATAGATCACTGGGTCAGCAGTTAGGGCATAGAATATCCTCGATCGACGTAGGTATCAGATAATCTTTGTTCATCCTTCAGTCACAGGGTCATTGGGATTGAGGAAAGCACATACATTATGCTCCTTTGCGAATCAATTAGCCATCTGTAATACACAAGAACATTTGAAAACAATGATTTAAGAATTTAGGCTTGAAATCAAAATTTGAAAATTTTAAGAAGTTTAATCGTTTCAACGACATTTCAGTTATGATCAACAATCTTGATGTTATAAAGAATGATTTACCTTGATGATAATGTTTGAATGTTGAACAAAGGTTTAGATAACTGAATGAATTGTTATTTTGAAGTAGTGTTTTGAATGTTTGATGATTGAAGATGGAGGGTTTAAGAGTTTTTCACTGATTAGGTCTGAGAATAATTGAGAAAGTGAGCATAAATGAGAACGGTCAAGTCTATTTATATCCTTGGAATATTAATTAAATCTCATTTAATATTGTCACACCCCGCTGATTGCGGAAACATGAGGGTGCAACGGACGGGATCGTCATAACACATTGGGGGTCTAAGAGAATCACTATGGGGCGTTCTCCGTAAATAGGTCATGACGACGCCCAACACATGTGAACAAATGTCAAGGACGATCACCCCATTACGAATAACCAAATTGCAATATGTCCATCAAAAAGTCCCAATAGAACAAACATTCCAAACACGATAACAATCCAAAATTCAACAAACACATCATCAACATCCAGTCCTAAATAATCTAAAAGACCATAATCAAACAAGTCCACATAAAAGTCCAAGAGTAGTCTAATGCTCCCGAGAGAGCGGTCCCATCTAAGTCCACATCCATTCCACCTATGCGTTGTTACCTGAAAAGACATGCTTATAAAGGTCAACATATGTTGGTGAGTTCACAGGTTTAAAGTAGAAAACATGCCGTGTACCCATGTAAAACAGAAAAGAGAGTGTGTGAGTAAGAGAACATAGTAGTAATAGAATTCATACAAATCAATAGCCATGCCCATGTCCACAACCGGATTATATTCACCCGAGGGCTTGCACATGGCCAAGTTGGTCTTAGATAGCATACCAACAACAAGGGTAGGGTGTCAGCCCGTTAGTACTAACAATACCTCTCCATGATAGTCCAGTGCACATACAGTCCAAGTACAGATAGAACATTTATAAGAACTCTTGACTCAATCCTATGACCCAAACCACACACAAGTTGTTTATAACACGGCGTAGAATGAAACGCTTGAGTAAGCTTTTCCCCCAAGAAAAACATAGTTAAAACGGGGTCGTGAAACTCACCTCGGAATAGAAAATTCCCAAAGTCCAAATCTCACAAAATGAAGAGCAAGCACTAAAAGGACAATACACAAAAAGGGTTACCATAGCATAAAATGACCAATCATGGGTGTAATCCTTTTAGTCCAGCCCTAAACGCTAATCAAGGTTTTCCATTGTCACGCTTATTAATTTAGTTCTTTTGTAAAGACATTTAATCAATTTTATACATAAAACTTGTCTTAATTTATATTGTTTAGTTCCAACCCTTACTTCCAAGTTTACCAAGATAATTCAGCTTACATATCTGATTGCGCATCAGTCTTGTATAGGTTGTTTGGAGGTCGAAACGATAACAAATCATTGCGTAAAAAGTGTCGTTTGGAAAAAGAGACTTTAAATTAAACTCAAGGAAAAGAATCATGTTCATTTGACAAAATACTAGGAAGTTATGGCTCTACGAATACAGGCTAATCTGCTGCCAAGATTCGTCAGCTTTGACTTTCTGTTTTGTTTTCAACGTTTGGAGGACCAAACGGTGTCGAAACGACACTAGACCACTTGAGTTAGTTAGAGGAATCATAGAGATACATTTTAGACCCAGAGTTTGCCCTAATTGGGCATATTTTGACCAAGTTATGATGTGTGCAAGATGACCCAAATTTCTGACAGCAAGCTGTCCAGTTTGTTAGTTTCGTTCCTTTGTGTCCCAAATTCCAATATAAGCTCGTTAACAACCCGAATATATAAAAATGCTTTTATTACAGATTCTAGTTGTTCAAAACTTCAATTAAACACTTAGTTTACTTAATTTTTCAGTCCCAAACTGATTGTTAGTTCCTTAGTCTCCCGGTTTGCAACTTTACGTGATAGTTTCATTGTTTCGGTTTATTCAACCCATCAATTCTTTCAAGGAATAAATTTTAATTATTAAAAAATGTTTTATAGGTCCAAAATTTTGATTAAGAGCAGATCATTCAAGGTTACAACACAATATTGTAGATTCGATCACCAAACAATATTCAAGAATTAGGGTTTTACCAAAAGGCGAATCCGACTATCGTAAAGCTTAAATCTTCACGATCTAGCACCCAAAACCGAGATTGAGAGATTATTAGATGTAAATTTTGAATATATATGATGAATATCATCAATTCTAGAGTAAAACTAGAGCTAAACTTCATCAAAAACGAATTTCGCTTACCGTAGTTTTGAAGACGAGTGTATCTAACTTAGTTTAAAGCTCTTGGATGCTTTGATTGTCAAAACTCGATGGATGCACACGTGTTTTCAGGTTTTTAGATGGATTATAGAGAGGAAGAGAGAATTTTGAAAAGGAGGTGGCTAGGGTTTCAAGGGAGTTCCACAATTTGTGAAAATGAGGCCAAGGCAAGGGGAATACCCCCCTTAACCCCTTTCCGGCCGCAACAAGGAGGAAGCCGGCCTTCGGGCCCTTGGCCCGTTTCATGCAACCCGTCACGTCTCGACCCGCGCATCGTCTAGTTTTTTGTTTTCAAATTCCGCACGCAATAACGGTTCCAACGAGCCATCACATGCTCTAGGATTAGGATAATTTATATTTTTAGAACCAATTTATATTTATTTACCAGGCTTTAGGCAAAGGCCACATATTTAGGATTAGTTGGGTTTTAGTGTAAATCTTTTTCTTTCACCCTTTAGAAAAATAAAACCATGATTATGCACCATGCACAAGACTTCATACGATGACAAGCCCAATGATCATCATGGTGCTAGGAACACTAGGTCCGACACAACAACATAGGCCTACTAAGCCAAGATTTGGGTCTACTAGGTAATGAGCAGTTAATTAAGACCGAGCCCAAATATGACAAAATCAAAGTCAAAAATCAAATTGCAAATCAAAGCCAAAGTCAACGTACCTATTCTGGTGACGGATGTCACAGTATCTCCCAGTTGAGAGAATTTCGTCCTGAAATTCAACTGGAGTTATCAACTGCACTGCCATCCGTAAATAGGTGGGGTACTTAGTCCTCATTCCGTCTTCTCATTCCCAGGTAAATTTAGGGCCTCTCTTTGAGTTCCATCTTACCTTCACAATCGGAATCCTACTTCTCTTCAGCGTCTTTATTTCTCTGTCCATGATCTCCACCGGTTCTTTAAGATCAAGTATAGGTTGGACTCACCTTAGCTTAGATTATGTTTATATTGCTTTGTAATAGGTTTAATGTTAGTTTACTTTTGTATGTTGATTAGTTTATGTAATTTTGTAGTCCAACGAAACTATGAGCGAAACTGTAGTTTCGGTCATAGTCAGCTGTTTAGTTCACCCGGCGAAATTATTGTTTCTGCCGGGCGAAACTATAGTTTCGGCAGCACAGTTTTGCTCACGGCGAAACTGTCTACGAAACTAGGACTGTTATATATAGATTTGATCTTGCTCATTGTTGAGCATCCTTGCAAAAACCCTCATCGTGTATTTATGTTGCAAGAGGCATTTGTAAGCTGTAATTCACTGAAATATATTAAGCTTTCATCTTTTGATTGTATTGGATCATTACTTGCTTATATTTGAATACATTTTGCTTGTTCTTAGTCATCTCCATCTTTGTGTTTGTTATTATTTCTGATATTGAACGATTCAAACCATCATTTGTACTGAAAATCGATCAAATGGACCAACAAAATTGTATCAGAGCCTTAGTGCTCTTGATTGTTTGAGGTTTTGGGTTGTTTTTGTTCAATATAACTATTTCATCAATTCTAGATCAAATTTGAGTGTATTTGATATGGAATTTGATTGAATTTTGCTTGTTATTGGTTGGGAAAGCTCTGTGAATCATCAGATCTCAAATCCATTGAGATTTAGGTGATTTCAGATTGTTTTCGGAGTAAAAAGGGTTTTCAGATTCATCCAGCGAAATTACTGATCATCTAGCAAAACTGTCATCTTTATTCAGCGAAACTACAAGTGTTTCGCACTTCGTAGTTGTTTTCAACATCTCTGTGAAAGTAGAAACCCCGAACGAAAGTTCAACAGTGCTTGTGCTCATATTCTAAGAGAAATTGTTGTCGAAAGTACCACCGAACGAAAGTTCAAGCTTGTTTCGTGCAAAATTGCTGGAGAAACTAAGTATTTTCAAGCTTCCGGCTAGCGAAATTGCTGCCGAAATTGCCAGCAAAATTACCATCTTGTCTGCGAAAGTAGTTTCTGCGAAACTAGCTCTGCGAAACTATTAAATTTCTGCGAAATTGTTATTTCTTCTGCAAAACTAGGATGTCAAAGATGACTATTCTCGCTCTTGCAGATCTAGAAAGTGTAGCTCCCGACAGACCTCCGAGACTCATAAACGGTGACAATTTTGAGGATTGGAAGAGATGTCTCAAATCCTTTTTCTTCTACACCGACCACAACCAATGGGAATCTATCATCACTGGTCCGCACATACCAATGGTCAATGTTGGTGGTACCGTGTCTCAAAACATGGACCCAGCCACGTTCAACGAGAAGGATCTGAAGCTGATTGATCGAGACTAGAAAGCTTTTGGAGCGTTAACTCTTTTTCGTGCTCCTAATATCTACAATCGATTTGCTGAACATAAGAATGCAAAGTCTTTGTATGATGCTCTATGTGAATTCTATGATGGAAATGAATATCTGAAGGAGGATAAGAAAGCCCAAGCTCAGAAGGACTTTAATTCATTTGTCGGACATATGAATGAACACCTTACTGATATCACCAATTGATTTTTATCAGTATCAAGTACCCTAAAGAAGTATGATAATCAGTTGGGTAATCATGAGCAGGTGAATAAGCATCTAGACTCTCTCCCACCCCAATGGAGCTTACAAGTGAGAATGCTGAAGCAGGAGAGAAACTTTGCTGATTACAAGCTTATGGATTTGATCAACAAATTGAAATATTTCGAGTTAGACATGAAGAGAAGGGAATTCAACCAACCCATGATGCCTACATCTGGTTTCACTCAGAATGCTGCACTACTGTCTTCCGTTGCAAGCTCTCCAATGAAGGCATCTCGTCAAGGCGGAGTGAATACCGGTTATTACTCTGGAGGTTGTGGTAGTACTGCGATAGATCAATCTAATCTGAAAGCACATGGTGAAACTTCAGTTCCATCTGAGCAATGGCTCTTTTTGGTTTGTTTGTTCAGAGTTATGAAGCTCTAGTGGCAAGTTGAAAGGCAAAGGATTGACGATGGAGGATATGTATCAGGTGGACCCCGATGATCTTGAAGAGACTGACATTCAATGGCAAATGGCAATGTTGACACTTAGAGCCCGAAGGTTCATGGAGCGCACTGGAAGAAAGAACTTCAGAGGTCAAAGCTCTAACTCCAGACTGAGATTTGATAAGTCCAAACTGAGGTGTTTCAATTGCAAACAATTGGGACACTTCAAATATGAATGTCCATTACCGATCGTCACTGACCCTAGCAATTCAGGAGTCCCAAAGCTGGTTTCAAGTAGGGATAAAGAAGAAATGAAATAGAAGAAAGAGACAGCTTTGATTTCCAACTTTGATTGGAGTGCTGAAGTTGAAGAGATGAGAGAAGAGATTAATCAAGCGCTGGTGGTTGAAATTGTGGAAGGAAAGAGGAAGGTGAATTGTGAGGATGAATTTGATCCATTAAAAGAACTTAGAGATGAAGCCGAAGTATCTGTGAAGGTGAAAGAGGATGAGAAGGTGGAAGAAGGTAAAATTGAGAAGATAAGGAAGGAAGGAAGTCAACCCACTAAGTAAGGAAAGGAAAAAGATGATGTTGCTACCACTATCAAGGAAAACAAGCTGAGTACTCCGGTGTGCCACTGTGAAAAAGCTCTAGCAGCAGAAAAGGTGGTGATGGGACTTCCTTATGAGGTAAGTCAGGATATGTGTTATTCAGCTTGCAAGATCAAGTTATTTGGAGTTTATAAAGCTAATCATTTATTAATTGATAATGAGAAAGATTTAAAACGAATTAATGAGGAACTTAAAATAAACGAGTCTAAATATTTTGTTAAATTAAACGAGGCTTTGAAAGAGAATGATCACTTAAAACGAATAGTTTTGGAAAGAAATGTTGAGATTAACACTTTGACTGAAAGGGTTGCTCTTGCTGAATTTGAAACAAGCAAAC